>JASDQU011314823.1:981-21117 GCA_032191745.1 Picea mariana | reverse complement strand
TTTCATGCTTAAAGAAGGTTATAGGGGACAAGATCCCAGTTCAAACTATATTGCCAAAACTTGACGATGAAGGAAAGATCATATTGGAGCCTGAAGCCATCACTGACACAAGAATTCGCCAGCTGAGGAATAGATCCATTTCAGAGTATCTCATTAAATGGAGGAAACTATCAACTGAAGATTCCACCTGGGAAGATGAGTCTTTTATATAGAAGAACCTAGAATTACTCAAGCATTGTGGACAACACTTGTCTCAAGGGGAGGGGCATGTTAAGCCCTAAATAGTGGCTCATTACCCCTTACTTGGGGCATATTGCATTAATAATGTTATTTTATTTATGTTGGCTTTATTCCATTAGTTGTAATTATACCTCCTAGTCTCCTATATATACCAAGGAGACATTTTCATTTTGAATCATCTTGTAATTGAAAATTTATGTGGGCATAAGGAAGTTTCCCCCTCAAAGAGGCTTGTTATCTGAATTTATCTCTTTTTCAAGGCGTTGAGTACTTATTCTAAGGTTTTTCTATGCTATATTGATATTTGGTTCCTAACATTTTTCAAGTTTGTTAAATTACCCTATCTGTCATGATCCACATTGGTCTCCTATGCCAACTAAATTTCCCTCAGATATTCCAAAATTTGAAGGAAAACCTGGCGAACATCTAGGCGATGATGTTACAAATTTTCACTTGTGGTGCTCCTCCAATTCGTTGAACGATGACTCTATTAAGCTGTGAATATTTCAATCCAATCTCATAGGGGGTGCCACAAAGTGGTATATTGAACTCAATTTCTCAAAGTATTCTTACTTTAATGATATGGTGATGGTTTTCTTGAACCATTTCCAGCTGCCGATGAGATACGATGCTAGAATTGAATTTCTAGCCAACTTCGAGCAAACTAACGTCATTCATATCTCTGATCATATTCGATAATGGCATTGCCATAATATCTTTATGAAAGTAAATGTCCCTCCTGCATTCTTTCTCTATTGGTTCCTGAAGTATTTGGTGCCTTGTGTTTCTAAAGATGTCACAACTTCCAGAGTGTTTTCTAAAGAAGAGGCTATAATGAGGCCTCAACAACTGGAATTAATTTATTCACAGTTCGACATGCTTTATGAGATTCTCCCCAATGCATCATGGTCAAAATTTTTCTTGACCAAACCAAAGTCTCAACCTCATGTCAATGGCATAGTGGGTTCAACAAAAAACAAGCCCACGGAATAGTTGTCCAACCAAATGAAACAATTGTTGCTACAACAGATTGTGGCTAGCGAAAATTCTAGTATGGCTTCCCTCGCCACCCACACTTAAGAAGTACACAATGTGAAAGTGATAAACCCCAAGGAGAACCATTAGTACGAGGGGAAAATAAATGGAAAAGGAAAAAATGGTAAGGGGGGTAGTGATAAAAAGGCTGCTAACAATGTCGGTGAGGGAAAAAACAAGAAGAAAAAGGTTAATCTTTTGTGTAAGATTTGCATGAATGACCACTTGACTCATTAGTGCCCTTGGATCGAGGACTCCCAAAATATTTTGGTACAAAAACAACCTAATGTTTTAAATAACCCTTTTCCTCAAGGACATAATATGGCACAAGCTTCCTCATCCACAACTGTGCCTCGGGGAAATCAGGGTACCCCCATGCTTAATACTAATACCAAAACCACAAAGGTATACATGATGAGATTAGATTATCATCTTCAGACTAGGGCTCATGATTAGAGAATTCTTGAATCTTCTGAGAAGGGAAAAGAAGCATCAAACCCATCACCTCCTCTTCATATTGAGAAGACCATGGGAGAAACAATGAATCACATCCCCAAAGGTGAGTTTAAGAAAGATTCTAATAATCCAAATGCAAGTACTTCGCAAAAATATTATGTAGTTGAATATATTTCACAAACCACTTGCGCGACGTATTCTCTAGAGGTTCTCTAGATTTTCCCCTCACAGAGAAAAGCATTACTATTTGCTTTGGGTGCTGCTGAGCCAGATAACTCGGGAGATATCATTTTTTACCCTTTTGATCATAAACCTTGATTTCCTTAACATATCGCCTTCCATATAGTAGTGGTTTATCCCATGAAAACGTTGACATGTAATATTTTTTGCATGGTGGTAGACGATGGTGAATCAACTTGTGTTATGCCATTGTCATGTTGGAAGGCTATTGGTCAACCTGAGTTGTCTCCCTCTCCTACGTTGTTAACTTTGCTCGAAAACCACTCTTTTCAACCGCACAACATAATACCCTCCTTCCCCATGCAGTTGGAGGGAAAAAATATGTGTGTTGAGGTCGAAGTATTCGATGCACCTATCGAATATAACCTTTTGTTGGGATGAAGTTGGAATTACACAATGACAATGGTTGTATCATCCATTTTTCATATACTATAATTTCCCCATGAAGGTAGGATAGTAATCGTTGATCAATTGTCCTTCTCTCATCTTGACCCTTCATCGGGGGAATCCATGGTCTCAATGATTAATAACTCATAGCAAGGTACTGTCAACTTAGGTGTTGGATTGTTTCCATATTTGATGGGTACTTTTGATTTTCCACCACCTTCGAACGATGCAAATTTTATTTCGACTGTCCCTGATCAACCTAAGGCTGCAATTTTCCAAGTAGCTTCATTTCAAATGACTTATTTCAATGGTCCATGGAATTTACCTTCCCAATCATCTTTGATGGAAGGGTTAGGGAATCCTGGCATGCCTATGCCCCTATCTGTAGTTGAGGTCACTTACAATATTTTTCAACAAACATCGAACAACTATGGTCTAGCTCCCCCTCAAGAGATAGATTCTATTCTAGAGCCTATTTGGGATCAAGAGGCTCTTACCTTTCACAATCCTTTGCACTTGGTATTTCCCTCTGACAAGGTGATTTTAAAGGAAATGATAGGTCTAGACAGACCTTGGGATGGTCTTCATCATAGATCATACTTTTTACCTAAACTTACGAGAGTGGAAGCATGAGGGTTTACTTTGACTGTGAATGGATATGTCACTCGCCCTGTCAATCCTTTGGCAACACATAGAATATATGCTGAAGGAAACATGGTGAATATAAATGAGATGATTCTAATTGATATCTCCAAAACCCCCAATATCATTGAAAATGTCTTCATCGGAGCATATTGTTCCCCCGAGGAGATTAAAGTGTATACTAAGTTATTTAAAAAATTTCACGACGTTTTTTCCTAGTCTTATGAGGAAATGCTAGGAATTGACTCTCATATTGTCAAACATGAGATTATAAATTATTATGATGCTAATACTATTTGGAAGAAGCTTCTCCCAGTCAACCCTCGAAAGGAAACGACTATTAAAGCTGAGGTAGAGAAATTAATTAACGATGGTTTCATATACCCAGTGCAATTGATGAAATGGGTGTTAAACCCCGTTCCTGTCAATAAAAATCAAGGTATAATTCAAGTGTGCATGGATTTTCGTGATATGAGAAAGGCATGCCCAAAAGATAACTTTCCTACCCCATTCATTGATCATATTATCAATGAATGTGTAGGATGTGAAGTTTTTTCTTTTATGGACTGTTTCTCAGGGTACAATCAAATTTAGATCAAGCCCGAGGATCAATATAAGACTTCTTTGAAATGTCCATGGGGTAATTTTGCATATAATAAAATGCCTTTTGGCCTAAAACATGTTGGAGCTACTTTACACCGGGCCATGTCATTCACATTCCATGAACTCAAACATATACTCGAGGAATATATTGATAATATTGCATCACATTCTCGCAAGAGATTTGATCATCCCACTCACCTTCAAATTATTTTTTAGAGGTGTCACTACTATTGGATTCACCTAAATCCAAACTAGTGTAGTTTTTGTGTTACGTCAGGATGTTTATTGGGTTTTATCATGTCCACCAAAGGGATCTTGTTCGATCCTCTTAAGGTTGAGGCAATAGTTCAATCCCCCCCACACACACACAGTTCCCCAACTTTAGAATATCCAGGGGAAAGCTAAATTATTACAATGATTTATTGCTAACTATGTCAAAATAACTAAAGGTTTTATGCATCTTTTGAATAAATGGGTCCCATTCTTTTGGGATGAAGTGGCTCAATGCTCTTTTGAAGCATTGAAAAGTTCCTTGACGTATGCCTCTTTTCTCATCCCCTATGATCATGGAAAATATTTCGTGTTATACTTTTTTGCAGTAGATCCCACCATCGATATGGTATTAGTTAAAGAGGATGATGCACTCTAGGAACATGTTATATACTACCTCATTCAAGGCTTATTTGGACCATAGCTCAACTATACCGACATTGAGAAACTAGATTTGGCAGTTGTCCACACTGTCCAAAGTTTTTTTCATTATATTATACTTCGTAAGACCACAGTTGTAGCCATCGTTAATCCTTTTCAATATATGTTGACACGATGGGTCATTGCTGGGAAAATTAGTCATTGGATCATTATTCTTCAAGAATTCAATTCAGACTTTGTTTCAGTGAAATCTAAGAAATAGTTTTTCTTTGCAGAATTGATATCGAAACTTTCGATTGAGAGTGGCAATGATTTTCCTGAAGAGTCATTGATAAATGAGGATCTCTTCCTTACTGCATTTTCTAACCTTTGCTATGGAGATATACTTGTGTATATTTATACTTTGAAGTGTCCTTGTTCTTCTTCTCATGATGAGCGTTGATGGATATGCCATCAAGCAAGAAATTATCTTATCATCGATGACACTTTGTATCATCGAGGAGTTGAATCTGTTCTCCATTTTTTTCTGACTCATGAGGAAGCATAGCTTGTGTTAAATGACTACCACATTGGATCATGTGGTAGTCACTTGTCTCAGTTGGAAACAACCCAGAAAATCCCTTGAGTTGGACACTTCTAGCCCTCGTTAATCAAATAATGTATAGAGGTGGTTAAGAAGTGTCACCCATGTCAAATCTTCTCTCAGAAGATGCGGGCACACTCTACTCCTATGTTTCTGGTTATTATTGTTGGTCCCTTTACTAAGTGGGTAATTGATTTCACTAGATTCCAACCAATTTGTTCTAGGGGGAATCATTATATCATTTTGGTATTATACTACTTAACCAAGTAGGTCGAATCCATTCCACCATTTAGTAATGATGGGGAAATGACGACACTCTTCATTTTCAAACAAATTGTCTCTAGGTTCAATATACTGAAAAACATTTTCATGGACCATGGAAGTCATTTTCAAAATAAGATGATGATTGAGTTAACCTAAAATCTAGGGTTTAATAAATAACATTTTTCACCCTATTATCCACAAGAGAATGTTCAAGTGGAGGTTTTCAATAAGTATCTTAATACTATTCTCCAATGGACAATCAATTCGGCCAAGTTGAATTGGCATTTCCTGTTATATTCAACACTTTGGGCATATCAAACTTCCATCAAGACTATTATAGGATTCTATCCTTTCCAAATTGTTTACAGGATGGAGGTAGTCTCACCTATAGAGTTTCAAATTCCGTGTCTCAAGTTGGTAGTGGAACTACTTCCCAACACAACTATGCTTGAAGAGTGACTTATGGAAGTGTAGTTTATTGTAATGGAAGTGTAGTTTATTATGCTTATACATTGTAGCATATGTCAAGTGAATATGAGGTTTATGTTGGGTTCGGGGATGGTGCTATTCGAAACAATCAGAGGCTTTTTTTCACATATTGGATGATCTTCATGCCTACTAGTTAGTTGGTATCTTCTAGAGGTGCTTGTCTAGGAGAAGCAACCAAATGTTGTTGAGTAGAGTTATGTAATAGAATTACTATGTGATGCTTTGTCACATGGTATTTCTAACCTCCGGGTTCATCTATATTCTCAACTGGTAGTGTCATAGCTAAATGGAGTGTATTGTGTCCACAATGCCACCCTTCATCGACGATTCCTTAGGGTATGTCTCTTGAAACATGATTTTTATTATATCACATATATTCATGTTCCTAGGCGATCTAATCAATTGACTGATACATTGGAAAATTATGTTTTGGAAAGGCATCTTTCACACATATAAATATAGAAGCATACACATACACACACATGTAAATATATTTACTCCATAAGAAAACAATATATGTATATATATAACATGTCCAAAAAATGATGTCACAGTACAAAATGTGGGCCATAGGCCTCAAAAGTGTCAAGTATACATCATTGGGATTAACTCCTCAATACATAAGAGATATACAAAAATTGGTGCTCTAGAACACATGATGTCCAGTTCTAATGTAAGATCTAGGACTATTGGACCTACTATAATGCACTACGACATTGGAAAAACACCAGAATAATTGGACCCAATCACTAGGTACTCCTACTACGTAAGGTTTCATAGATGGTGGAAAATCCTTGATCTCTTCCATCGACAAAATACGGGTAAGGGAAATCAAGTTCCTCTCTACCCACCTCAGTACTCTCTTGGCCTCTGCTGAATATGGCCCTGCTACTATCGCAACTCCTCTTGTATGGGTATTCTCTCACAGATGGTGCTTAGTCAGAGGGAGGTATGCTAGCTGCACTGGTACCACATATGTACATAGCCATTTTTAGTTAATACCGCGACATTAAAAAAACTATGTTTTCTTTCTCATAAATAAAATTAAAAATTAAAAAAATATATAAGAGTATGTACCTATCTCTGCACGTGTTGTGCTAGGGGGCATAGGCATATCATGGTCTCTAAAGAAAGTGATCCCTGTGTAGGGATAATCCTCAATGGATGGAATCTGTCGTCTCCACCAATCGAAGAAATCATCATCATATTACTCTTGTACTCCCGCTTATCCCAAGCAAGGCATCAAAGAATCCCATCTACACAGTGCTGGAAAGGTGGCTACGTGACCTCATATGCTCTCCTTCAGGATTATGCCCAACACTCTTTCAAAGAAGAATTCACATAACACTGTTCCAAATCCAAATTTCTTCTTCTTTCTCAGTTTACACTCTTTCAGTTGTATTTTCATATATTTGAGGATTGTAGTGCTCCAATCAAACATCATCGGCTGCAGAAACTGCACTCAATAATGCATCTAAGCACAAGAATCTTGATGCAGAGGAACGAATCCAGTAATCCTCCCAATCATGTAAAGCACCACTCTCAATCCAATATTCTGAATATTATGTATGGGGACTTGAGAACCTACTTTTTCTGTACCAGCTTCACAATACATATCAACATAATGGGCTATGTGATATGGCCCTAGAGGGAAGGTTTTCAAGTTCACCAGCTCACCCCTCTTAGAGAGACTAGTCAAGAAGTAAATATATTCGGTGGTGATTGTCAAGGATTTTCCTTCTAACATAAATCCCTTCGCATCAAGGTTCCAATACTTAATAAGGTGATTCAATAGTCTCGGTTGGGCTCTCATGAATGGAAAACAAAAGAATTTACACAACCCACATTGTTTTAATATAGCCACAACTATTGGGCTATCTTTGACCATTTGGTCCACTTCCTCATGCTCTCTCTCTCTCCAATGCACATACATCCTGGTCATGCAAATTTTTGGGAGTTAGTGCCTCTTTTTCTATAATTTTGGTGAGCATGTATGTGCCCTATTTTCAATATAGTAACGGATGTACATGTGATGATTTTAGCTCAAATAGCATACATCTACACGTTGAGCATGAAAAATGTGTGTACATGCACAGTTGTCAAGAATTTTAGGGAACGTGGCCCCCAAATTCTCTTAAAACCATGAAAAATGAATGGATTTACAAGAAAAAGAAAGGGGCACTTACTTGGTTCAAGAACGAACCAATTTCGTCCACCATTTCTCTCTGAATGTGCAATTGAAGAAAGAGGTTTTTTTCTATTTTTTGGTTTTGTCAAACAACAATGGTTAAAATGAGCCCTTTCACCTCTATTTATAGTTTTGTTTACCCTTTGGTGACCTAGTTTTTCCCCTCTTTCTTCCCTATTGTTTTCCTGGTGGATGTTTTGGTTCTTTTTGGGGATATTTTGGCCATTTACAAGTCTTATGTGCTTTGGATTGAGCATTTTTAATGCTTGGGTATTACTTATATCATCCTATGTCGAAGTTATGTTTTCTCCATTTGCATGTAGGGTAGGATTTTAATGCCTTACATTTTGCATTCTATTGATGATTTCCACTTTTCCATAGGGTCGATCCCACCAAAGTGCGACACAAAACCTTCTATGTTAACTTATAAGTGTCATAATTAGGTGGTAGAGTCTTCATCTCCATGGATTCCCTAGATAGATCCTTGTATTGCATTATAGCATCCATGTTGTGAGACTTATGTAGGCTTGGGAGCCCTTTTTAATCCCACCATGACTTTGTGTTGAAGCCTCATCCTTTTTCTTCATATTTTTTCAGGCCTATACCCATGGGATTCCCCTAGAGAATGGTTTGATTTATTTCAATCTCACTTAAAATATGAAAGTAACATCTAGCGATATATTATTTATCCTTTTCAACCTCGTTTAGATTACATAAAAAAAGGATCCCCACTGGAGTCTTCCTTAATCTCTTTTTAGACTCTCTAAAATTGAAAAGATTATTGAGCGATCTTGTTTCCCTTCATGCTCATCAAAGTGAAATTTGAAGGAACATCTGTCTAACGATAGCTTACCCCTTTTTCAGGCCCAAGGGACTAAATTTATGAAAAAGGGCCATTCTCCCTAGTTTTGGTTTATCACTTTTTCAGGACTTGGAGATTATTTACAAAAAATTAAAACAATGGAGTCTTCTTTAAGCCCTTTTCAGACTCCCTAAACAAGAAAATTTCATTGAGTGACCTTGCTTCTTTCACACTCTTTAATTGGTCCAGAAATAACATCTATTTGGCATAAGTTTAAACCTTTTTTCGACCAATAGATTACCCAAGAAAAAGGTACACCTTGGGAAACATGTCTCACTGAAAGAGTTCTCCTAAGTTATGTTTTATACTTTTTTGGGCTAAGGGGACTAAATTTACAAAATAGGATGAGGGGGTCCATAG
Organism: Picea mariana; assembly: GCA_032191745.1. Lineage (NCBI taxonomy): Eukaryota > Viridiplantae > Streptophyta > Pinopsida > Pinales > Pinaceae > Picea > Picea mariana. The sequence continues at coordinate 12,117 of JASDQU011314823.1, read as the reverse complement.
TTAATCGATTTTTAGACTCTTTAAAATCAAAGATATAGCCAAGTGATCATGTCTCTATCACACTCGTTAAAATGGTTTTGAAGATATGTCCTTTCGGTATAAGTTTACCCCTTTTCGAACCGACTTGACTATGTATGAAAACATAATACTCTGGCCCCAATGACCATAAGAGTTCCCTTGGTATGATTTTATTCCTTTTTGGGCCTTGGAGACTAAAATTATGAAAACAACCACTTTGGAGTCTTATTTTGTTCTTTTTTTAGACTCTCTAAATGTGAAAAACCATCGATCTTACCCTCTCTAGGCTCGTAAAACTTTACATTGAAGGAGACTCATTGTGTCAATCCGTAATCAAATTGCATGTATCACTCTTGAATATTTTTCCTACTGTCGGTTCTAGTTTGTTGTTGCTAAAATTTTAGAGAAATATTCCTTAGGTCCAGGCCTTGCAACATTTTTTCCTTTACGTTTTGACACCTTGAACCATGGAGGAATTTTCCTGAGTGTCCATGTCCTACATAGGTCTCCTTGCATTGACCATTAGTTTGTTCCATGCACTTGGAAATAGTTTTCTTTCCTGGAAAACTCATTCCTTCTTTGCAACGTAGCTTCCTTTTATTGTTTTTCAATCTTGTTAAATATATGAAAAATAAAAAATAAAATCAAATTTTCCAAAAGGAGGGGACGAGAAAACATTTTGTTTAGTGGAAACAATCTAGTCACCCTTGGACAGAGTAGATCCTTCATTTGTTTTTGCAAATAAATAGGATTTATTATGGCCTTAGGAACTTGTTCTCGTTAGATAGAGTTATGTACTCCTCCGTTTTTTTACTCTTCCAAACACATGGAGATTTTGTGGTGCCTCCTGTGCCACACAATTATGTCAATAACATTTTGCCTGAGTCTTTTAATATGCCATGCTCTTGTCCAATAGAAAATTCTTACAACTTGAGTTAGACATTATTCCATAAGTCTCTTGACCTTCTTGAGTCAACCATCCCAAGAGTCTTGTCGAGTTGACATTCAAAATGAATGAAGTTATGTGCCTGATAATCAATATCCTCTAGTATTTCCAAGACAACTTGTCAATGACCTAAGGGTAGTGATTTTTACACTCCTATTATACTCCTACATGAATTTTGAAGATCTTGAAGATATTTCTCACGTCCTTAAGCTATCATCTCCAACTACATGCATTGATGCCTCCTGAAGATTCATATGACATTGTATTTGTATATCTTTTGATGATTTTGAGATGTATATAAGTTGTGTATTATTTGCGGCTACAATATATATTGGCATACACATTAGTAATGTAGCCATGATTACTTTATATGACATGGATATACAATGTAATTGATTGGCATCCATGCTTAGTTTGCCCCGATCATGGGTATTCCCTCCTCAATGATTATTATTATTCTTTTGCAGATGACACACTCTTAAATAATCATCTCGGCTAACTCAACTCGGTGAATTCCCACTTTATTAAATATATTGTAATGCATTTTGGACATTAGTTTATCTTCTGACCTGACACATTAGGGGGCATTCGTTATAGCTCAAAATTCCACTACTATGCATTTTTGAGTTTAGTCTACTCACTCACACATATGCCAACCAATTTTGTTGAGGTTTCTCTTAAAAACCACATTTTTTTGTGGTATACACACCCTGCTACATATGCAACATGCGTACATATGTTAGTTTCATGCATGGCAACCCACGTATACTCTTAAAAAAGTGTCATCCTAATTTTGGGTGGAATTTACGGGCTATGCCAAGTTGAAAAACCATCTTACGTCCTATATCCCTTAAAACCAAATAGCCATCATTTTATCCATATAAAAGGCGCACTAGGGGGGTCATTTGGATATATGAAAGAAGAGGCAAGTGAACTCTGCCAAATTTTCTCCCTTGAATTCCAAGTCTTTTGCATCTCATTCTAAGTTTTCATCCTCAACATTCCCTACCATCCATCCTCCTTATACAATCCATCATTTTTCCCTACATTGGAATTTTGGTTGTGAGGATAGTGCATTGGGAATGGTTCACTTGGAGTCAAAGTAGAGGAACCCAGGCAAGGTTCATGGAGCGACGTCGAAAAAATTCAGGTTGTAACTTCCAGTCTTGTTATCAATAAAAGAGAAACTTCTTGTCCCATATATTTGTGTATTTATGTTTATATTTATAAATGGTTTACATGAGTATCTAACCCTTTATATGATCTTGGTATTTATGCATATATTGTCATATTATGTTCTTTATGTTGTCATATTATGTTATTTAAAGTTTTTTTAGGCCAACATTGGGAGGAGGCCTAGAATATAGGAGCGAACAACGACAGGAAGGGATCTACTGCAAATAGGAGGACTTAAGGTACATACTTTGATCCGTTGTCCCTTCCCTTAATTATCATTAGGTCTTGTTGGATTTGTGTAGAATAGAAGCATTTATGTATTTTAAGGTGTCAAGGCTCTGCCTAGTCGCTAGACCCAGATTAGGGTTTTTTTTCCTCATAGCACCGGAGTATATATATATATTTTAAATAACCCTACCACGGTGAGCCTTTTTTTGAGATAAACTATGCGCACCAGTCTATCATTATTTAAGTAGCGCATGATATAATTTTTTTTTTTGAAATAACCCTACCACGGTGCGTGATTTTTCAAATCATCGATGCATTTGTAGTATAAAATGCACCGGTGCATTATTTATTTATAAAAGCATCATAAAAAAAGTCCTCTAAAACCTCCACCCACTCGCCTTTGCTATTGTCCTCTGCTATAAACTATTTTTTGGGCTATTTTATAGGGGATTCTTCCAAAACCTCTGCTAGAGGGTCTTTTCGTTATAGTGTACTCACCTCTCCACTAGCACAAGGGGGGAAACCATAAGAAGGATATTTTGTGATATTCTTTAAAAATAGAGGGATGGTAGGTTTCCAAGGACAATTCCTATCCAATTGGGTGATGGATTTAGGAACAATAATTAAAAGGGTTCAAAATCAAAAGAGACATAATTAGACTATTATAAACATGCTTAAACTAACCATATAGATCTATTATGTAGGAACTTAATGGAGAGCCCTTCCAAATATGCTCCTCGTGAGAAGTACAAAATCAACCAAGTAATAATGTACACCAATACAAAGGAAGGGTTTCACCTCAACCCTAACATCTTCTTATTGGAGAAAACTCACTCTTTTCCAAAGAATTTACTAGCAGATTTGCACTAGTAAATTCCAACCATCAAATCAACCCAACAAAAATAGGAAAGATGGAGAACCTTACAGCGGAATGCCCCTTAACTTGATCCCAAAATATATTCAACCAAGCTTGGAGGTGAACTCCCACAACTCCATCCATGTCACTTTTTCCTATAAACCTCCTAGTATTATAAGATTCCTCCTTAAATAAAGCCTAATGAGGCTACACATAATGAAAATCATGAAGGGTTTGATAGATTAGATCAAGAGTAATCTTCCTCCTTGACTAAAGCCTAATGAGGATGCACATAATCAAGGTCATGAAAGGTTTGATAAATTGTATCAAGAATCATTGACATCCTCTTAAGGCTAAGGTAGACCTCCCAAATATTCATAAAAAACCTAGAATAACATTTCCTCTCTTCACATGAGTGCTCAACAATAAATGGTCAAATTCTTCATAATGGTGGCACTTATACATTTTTCCTTCATTGTGTTAAGGTGAACCTAAACATAATTTAAATTTGTGTTTTAAGTATGATGTAAAAATAACTTAAAATTATGTTTATAACTTTTTACTAACTTGGGGATTCTTAAATTATATTTAATTATAAATTTTTACTAACTTTGGGGATGTTTAAATTATGTTCAATTATAAATTTTTAATAACTTGGGGATTCTATTATTAAGGAAAACTTGTTCATAGCTTAAATAAAATGTCAATTCAAGTTTCAATGTGTCTTTTGGTCACATTCTTTCTTGGACAATGCTAAAAATATGTAGAACATGTCCGATGCTCCAATGAGGTAGGGAATCTTAAAATTCTTTGTTTCACTACTACCTAATGTAGACGTTCTTCTCATTTGAAGACTACCTGATGTAAGACGTTCTTATTCTAGGTAGCCCATTTCATGCTCATTTTCCATTCACGTGGTTTTGGATCCTAGTTTCAACGTAGAAATAACACTCAAATATGTATGAATGCCAAATTTAACCTCATGATAAAATCTTTCTTGGGTGATGAACGTGTGACTCATAGAAGATGGATAGATATATGGTATATTGGTCTAAAAGGAGATAAAAATGGTATATGAGTAACCGAGTGGTAATCAAGTTCCCTCATCTTTTCTTGGAATATTTTGGGGACCAAAATCCTGCCAATGGGGAGGTGTAATATGAATCATATATGCATTAAAATATACAATGATAATGGCTCAAATCAACACAAAGTGATAAAAAAATCATGAAATTTTGGAAAGGTTGATGGTTATAGAAGCATATGATGAGGTAGGAGATGCAAATGCCATTTTGAAGAGCCCCCACACTCAATTAACGAACCACCACAACACATAATTCCATGTTTTTGAAAGTAAGCATTGAGAAATAAAAAAAAAATAAAAAATTAAAGATAGAAAGAAAAAGAAAAAATAAAAATAAAGCAAACATCCATTGGAACACTACAAGAAAAAGAAAAATCAAAGAAGATAAGCACAAGGGTTGGAGGATCTAATGGGGATGCTTGACCTTCTAGTGAACCCAATAGAGCCTACTTTATCTCATGCACGACAAATAAAAATAGATTTTTTTGTATATGATAGAAGGAATGTTGTATATTGATTCCTATGATGTGAGTGTGAATGATCCAAAGAGCCAGACTCCATTGTAAATATACAATTTCTAAGAAATAAAGAATAACCTAATCTTTTTGATGTTGTAGTTTTTCCTTCACATTTCTCCATGATAATTTGTATTGTTCATTCTATTAAATGCTTATGTGATTTCATTGTTTAGTTATTCACTATGTTGTGGTATATAACTAAGTGAATTTATGTTAATAAAAGTGACACATGTTGTCTATTATCTTCTTCCCAATCCTAGTCTATTGGCCACAACTAATTGTTTCTTTTGACTATTCAACTGGAGCCTAGAGGATTTTTATGGTGAACCCCAGACCAAGTTGCTAACCCCAGACCAAGTTTCTATGTTTGTGTGTTGATAATCAACATTATGCCTCCTATATTGACCAATGGTCATTTCAGGGAACCCATGTGCACTTTTGAAATCTTGCATACTAAATTGTTGGGTTAGTAGTTCCATCCATGTTCCCACACTTTCTATCAACCTTACATCAATCAAATTGAATGTATAGGATTTTATTTATAGTAGTGTTCTCAATTTAATAATGTTGCAATACTTTTCTTATACCATGCATAGTTATATAACCTATAACTATCTCATTAGATTTACAACTTTGTATAGTTATACATTAGGAATCATAGTGTTCTATGACATAGCTTACTTGTTAATTCATTAACCACCATTGACAATAGTGATATAAAAATTATATTAGCCAATTAGTTTGGATGTCAATGAATTGAAGTAAGCCTTATATTCCTCATCATGGATGAAGCTATATATTCCTTTTAATGATGGAGTGTTGTTGGGAATGGCGATGAGCTATGTTTTTTCATAAGTTGAATCATTAGTTGGAAAATCATAACTTAGGAATTTTTGTATTCATGTGATATGATGGTGTTTGATTTAATAAACATAATAATGTTGGTGTAATGTACCTAGGGACGATAATATGGGGTACCTAGGGATGCACCTAAGGGGGATATTAAGTGTAATGTGGCTATAATCATGGAATAAATACAATATGTAGTTAGAGGAAATAATATAATATTAAAGGGTAGTTGGCATAGTCCCCTAGGAATATTTATAAAAAAGAAACAAATACACATGAGTTTCATTATATTGATATATGTTGGATATATTGTATTATAACAAGCATGGATTGTGGAGTGATTCCTTCCATACGGTGTATTTGATGGTGTTTCCCTACAATAAGGGCTCTCTCTATATCTTTGTGTTATTTTTGTGTGTATGCATTCTATTATTTATAAATTTTAAGGGTTGTATATTTTTTATGATTCAATTTCAATGGTTAAGGAGCTCCATTGAAAGGTAAGTTATTTCATCAAAACTCTAATTATATTTTTGGGTTATAGTAAGCAAGATGAACTTACAGGAAAATTGAATAGTCCTCGCATTGAAGAACATAGAAGAAAGTAAGTCAACATGGGGAAGGTATTGAGATATTGGTTACAATCCAATTTACCAGATGTTGTTGCCATGTTGTGGGAGTTTCTTAGCCATGACAATAAGTTTAAAATTCCTTATGAATAATATGAAAAATTATTTTTAGATGGGTGGTCTCATGCAATGAACAATGATAAATAAATCACTAAGGGTTTATGTCCATGTGACAATTTATTACATGTTCATGGATGTATTCAAAAAGAAAATGTTATTCTTTCTTTAAAACCTAGTAAAAAACATAACTTCATCAACATTGTCTTAGCTAAAAGATTGTAGGTCCCTATAAAGCACATTCAACGCACACACATTGAGGGTGAAAATATTCACATTTTTAAAGATTTGAAGGTTACTATGGATAAATATGTTTTTCATCCATATTTTCATGCTACAAATATGGTGTAACATACTTCTCTACTGAGCACACTTTTATTGACTTATTCTTTGAGGACACTTGCGTGCAAGTGATCCAATTATGGTACATTGTGATTTCATTTCGATTATGGAGTATACATTATGATGATGTGTTGTGACTTATTATTATTTGATGTATATATATTGACAAACGCTACTGACGATTTTTCCTGAGTGTGTAGGACACATGACATGTTATGGATGTTGATGGCATCAATGGACTTCCTTGAACTCTGGATTGAGTTAGGAACTAAATTGTATTTTGATTGAGTATTTCATTTATGCACTTGTGACATATAATCGATTATAATATGATTTATGTATATGGATTATTGACATGGGTTTTATCAGTGGATGCAAGCTTGAGGATGCTTACTAATGCGACTCACATAAGGAGTAGAGGGGCCATGCATAAAAACTAGACATTGAGCGAGAGGTGTGGTTGCGTCCATCTCATAGCCTACTAGCACTCCCACTGTGGTATGAACTGTAGGTTAACGATTACCTAGTTCAAGAGGGCCACAATATCGTGAGGGCGGACTGATACAGTCACTCATGAAGATTCCTAAGGAGCATGCAATAAGGTGGAGTCCTTATTCCTTAGAATCCCTTAGTCTCTCACAAGGTCAATCGAGTGGAGTGTTGACTCCAATGAGTCAGACAAACTTCCAAAATAGTCAAAGGAGAGTGGCACCCTTGGATCACGAAGGTGTGTCTTGAAGGGTGTTTGTTGTGGGGTTATTCTACCCTACGGACTAGCAATCTAGGGCTTTAAACTTGCATGCAGATCATGACCCTTCAGAAATAACTTTTAACCTTCTACCCCAATCTAAAACCCCTTTTCTCATGCAAACATGGGAAGAACCAACTAACCTTTTTATCGACGATTGGTGTAGATCCTCCTTTGAGCTTTTATCCCCTTGCTGCTGCTGCCCCTTCCAAAAATCTTTCCTGCAATCAAGACAAAACTACGCATGCATGCTATTGATCTACTAGAGGGTTAAAGATTAAACAAAAATCAAATAACGTAGATAATACTCATGTATTTGGGACGGGAAAAGTATCTTTTTCATTAATCTCAATATGAATCAACTTACAATGATTTTAGAGACCGACCACTGTTCCTCGATCCTGATCTTGGGCTCCTCCTCTTCTTTGTCCTCCAACTGCTTTGCTTGAATTCTCCTAAAGCTTGAGGAAAGGCTAAAGGGTTGGGACAAAATAGATTCGGCAATTTGGCAGAGTTTCTTTGCTATGATTTTTCCTCTTTTGAATAGTACCCCTACCCCTCCTTTTATAGGATAGAAGGAGCTAGGGTTTTAGGCGAACTCTCGGCCATGCATGGCTGGGAGTTCCAGTTAACTAACAAAAAGCTTCTCGTCCCGGCGGAAACTTTCCTGATTTTTTGCTTTGTTAGGTAAACGCGGGCTGTAGTGGGCCAGCCAGCATTCAAACGCGTGTTGTAGAAGGCTTGCCAGCATTCCAATGCGCCCAGTGATAGGTTAGGGCACGGGTTACTTAATTTAGGAGGTTTTTTGAAGAGTCTGTTCAGCATGGCTTTGGCAATGAAGGGCAATGAGTAGGCCTGATGCCAGGTAAGCAAAGATAGTACAATTTAGGGTTATAACAGATACCCCCTAATGTGTGAGGTCAGAAGAGCATCTGATGGCCGAAATACATTACCAATTCTTTACCAATCTGTACTGATATGCTGAATGAGTGAGCCCAGGAATCAGGAATTGGTAAGTACCGTCTGCAAAAAAATATCAAATGTCTCACCGAGGCGGGCATACCCATGCTCGGGATAAATCAGAACCATGGCTACCAATCAAATACACTGTAGATCCATGTCAAATAACTATAAAGAGTAGCTGCGAACAATACACAGTGGAGATACATCTCGAAATCAGAAAGATATACATAGGAAGTATCAATCTCTCGGAAGCTGATTCGGCCTGATGGATGTACTTCAGAGCTTGAGCAATCAACTTCAAAGTCTTATAAAACTCGGGTAGGAGTGTAATATGAGTGCATGACTGCACTACCCAGAGGTCTTCGACGGCTCGTCGGTTATGGACTTGATAATCTTGATGATCAGACTGAAGACTTCAGTGATTTCGAACAAATACTTGATTGGACGTTCAGGATGGCCGGGTATGCGGACAAGAGACATATTGCAGAGTGGCCGAATCAGGCTAAGTAATAAACTTCCCTTGGACAATAGCACAACAAGTGATAAGACTCAGGCATCATATATGTTAATCATAAGTCTACGAAGCAGGAGGCAACGCAAACTCTCCATATGTTTGGAAGAGTAACCAAACGGTGGAGGACACAACTCAATATAGTGAGCAAAGCTTCCTAAGGTCGTACTAAATCCCAAAGTCTGATGAATCAAATGGACAGATGTGCTTTATCCAAGGGAGACTCATAATGCTGCCAATAAAGAAAATACTTTTCCCATCCTCTTTTTGGGGTATATTTGATTTTTTTGTTCTTTTTGTTGATTTGGAAAAAGAACAAAAGAATATTACGTTACAGTGGAGGAACGATCATAGAAAACATACAAGCTCAAGGCACAAGGACAAGACTGATGTTCTAGGAAATAATACTCGAGAAAAATCCTCCAGTGGCCAAAGGTGTTAAAATGCAAAAGCAAACTGTTACTAGGCTGATGGGCAAAGGATGCAAATGCGGTTGATAGAACACACAATGGTAACGTCCTTCGATGTAAGTTTAACGAGCCCAGAGAAGGAAATATCGGTGATTTTTCATGTTTAGAGAGTCTGAAAAAACATAAAAGGAAACTCCATTGGGGTACCTTTTTCGTCAATAGTCTAGTCGGTTCGAAAAAGGGGTAAACTAGCACCGACTAGACGTCAATTCAAAACCATTTTAATGAGTGTGAAAAAGACAAGATCACTCGGCGATTTTTTCAATTTTAAGGAGTCTGAAAAAAGCTTAACTATGGACTCCGTCAGGAATGTTCTTCTGGACCGTTTAATGAGTGTGAAAGAATAAGGTCACTCGACAACCTTTTCAATTTTATGGAGTCTGAAAAGAGCTTAACTATGGACTCCGGGGGGGTTTCTTTTTCGTAAATTTAGTCCCTAGGGCCCGAAAAAGGAATAAAATTATACCTGAGGATACTCTTCTAAAGAATTAGAATTTGATTGAGTATTCCTTTGTTCGTACAGTTGACCGTCCGGACCGAAAAAGGGGTAAACTACCGTCGGACAGACGTGACTTCAAATTTCAGTTTAACGAGCGTGAAGGGTCACAAGATCGCTCGGCAATCTTTTCATGTTTAGAGGGTCTGAAAAGGGCTTAAAAGGAGACCCATTATGTTTTGGGAGTCTGGAGGGAAAGACAAAGAGTGAAAAAGACCCATGCAAATGAGGCTCAAACTCATATTTCGGAAAGACTATGCGGACTCCCGAGCCTACTATGTTGTCAGAAACGGCATGGACACCATAATGCAACCAGGAACTACCTAGGGTATCCATGTTTTGGTAAGCTCTACCACCCAGTTGCGACACTTCTAGAGCAGGTATGACGGTTCCATGGCACAACCGGATGGGATCAATCCTATATCGTAAAAACAAAAGGCAACGAGATGCAGCAATGGGGATGAAATCCTACCCTATATGCTCAGGTTGATTTTTGAAATTTTTTTTTATGGACCATCCTTATGTATATATATTTTTTATTTTTATGAAACTCAATGAAAAGTGTCCCAATACCTGATCAAATCCCTTCCATATAACTCCAGAACCACCCAAAATGGTTTTTGGTATAAAGAAACTGATAAAAGGGGCCAAAAGGGTGACAAAAAGAAGCCAAAAAGTCTATAAATAGAAGCTGGTAGCTCATTATCACCATTGCTGATTTGGAAATTAACTCTGGAGCCAAAAGACCCCCTTTGCCAGATATCGTGATTTCGGGAGCTACAGTGGACCAAACAAACTTCTGCTTGGACCAAGGAAGTACAAACTCCCTCTTGCATTTCAATACTTCATTTGTTGCTTTTGGGTTGCTTTTGGGGGTGGTCGTCAACCTCTAAGAGGCTGGACCTAGAAAAACGTGGGTTGTCCAGGGACAGCCCGCGGGTACCCACGCGCAGGGCTTAAGCTGTGCGCGGGTACCCGCGACTGTCTCCTCGACAGCCCGCAGGCTACCCCCGCGTGATTGAAAAAATGACTTGGCAAGGTCTAACTCCCCCTTTTGACTTGTGATTTTTTGCAGGATGTATGTTCATTAGAGAGAGAGGGAGCATGAGGCTGCCAATGAGGCAGCAGCTGCAGATCCGAATGTGATGGTCGTGCTGACGCAGTGTGGCTTGGTGAAATTTTTCTTGTGCCCATTTATGCACGCTCAACCAAGGCTGTTGAATGCCCTGGTTGACTATTGGCACC
>JASDQU011314822.1:7272-24547 GCA_032191745.1 Picea mariana | reverse complement strand
CATTTAATCTGGTCATCAAAATCAATCTAAATTTGTCTACAGGAAAACAGAGTATTACCCGACCTACTGGTACCGGAAGCTTCCTTTGATTTAACTGTAATCTTACTATTCTAATTAAGCAGGGTAGCTAACTATCTAACAGAGCAAAGTTCATTCAATCTCTAAGTGATGTGCGAATTGAAAACTAGAATCCAAACACACCACGTTCATACTCTAAACCCTACAGGAATCAAACGTGCATTCAATACTCATCAACGCAAGAGATATCAGTAGGCTGGAACGATTCTGTTGAAGAATAAATAAACACAATTTTGAATGAGTTACTTCTGAAACTTGAAACTATCATGTAAGCAAACACTAACACATTGAAATGACTAAATCTATGACAAGGTAAAGCAGCACTTTGCACCTGTTTGGCGGGCCCAACCAAACGGCACAAACACTGTAAGTAATAACCAGAACTAACTACAGCATTCTATGCAATCACTGTGTAAACTTCACGCTTCATTACTCGGGAAAGAAATACTCAAATCATATATCAGTCGAATAGCATAACGCAACAACAGTTTTTGTATTCAGAAACATAGGTTCACGACATAACATAATCCAACCCATTCTCAGGAGTGATCGCGGATTTATATAAATCCTTCTGTTTATAACAGTCTAAAACAAAGATACATAAAACAAACGGATCCTCCGATCCGAAAATAGATTGGAATCAAGTTTTAAAACGTACTTCACATCTTCGTGACATGTAGTGTCACGAAGTGTGAACGATGAAGAATTAACGACCCAGTTTTATCATTATGCCTTCAAGCACCCCGTGGGCGATGACTCTAGCTGTCATGCGAATCTCTTTGTCTCCCATTCGGACCATAATGCACAGATCTTGAGCGGCTCCATTGGTATCTCCACGGGTATGAGTTGGTACCTGGTACTGGCATCATGTTCCAAAAATAGAAGTGGTACCTAACCCAAGCGACATTAGTTCCAATATCAATATAAAGCATCAAAGTGCATAAAAATAGCTTGAAATGTAAAGATACCTTAAGTAACCCGATTGAATGGTAGGGAGATGTCAATTATGTCAAAACAAGGCCAAAAGGGTGGTACTGGGTATATAAATGGAAGTCTTTGGAGTATAATATAGGCAAAAACATGATCAAAACCGGGGACCAACACCTCTTTGGGAACTGATGATCCTGTGAAAGGTTTCCTGCCCTTGGTATTGGTTGCTGGAGGAGAAGAGGAGAAGTGTAGCTTCTTCCCTTTATTTGCTACAGTTTTAGTAATATAAGGAACTTCTTCTAACTCTGGTGGATGAGGAGGTGAAAAATCTCTCTCTGGGGAATGACAAGCTTCCTCCTCAATTCCTAGAACCTGCTTGATGACCTCTTAAACGTGAACAGGAACTCTGCCCTTTCTCTTCTTATTGGTACCTGCTTTAGTATAACTGGTGGATGATAAAGGGCTTGCATTCTGTGATTGAGGAGTGGCTACTACATCCAACTTGAAGTGGGAAGAAACAACAAAATGTTCCCATGAGATATCTTTTTTACCCAATTCTTCAGAGACTAGCATTCTAATCAATCCAGAGTGGAAGATGCTAGTATCTACATCCTTATATTTGGATTGAATCATGTTTGAAATATTACCTATGCTCCTTACCAAATAGTAGGGAATATTCATTTCAATTTTACTAGTAAAATGCAACAGAAGCCTTATATGGTACTGGTACAATGTGTTAAACCTCCCTTCACATGTAAAGTATCTCAGGATGATTTTCAATATCCCGTCAAACTGCTCAATTAGCTGATTCCTTGGCACACCTTTAGACAAATCATTGGCTTGATGTTCAGGCTTAAGGAAATCTTTGGCATAGGTTGCATTCAAATCCATGGCTTTAAACCATTTCTCACCTGTGATAGGGATTCATGTTGCAGCTGAAATAGTGGCCTCAGTCACCTGAAATTCTAAATCCCCTACCTTGGTTCTCCTACCATCAAAATGTAAGGAAAAATACCTTGTCACCTCAGGATGGCCTCTTTGCATATTCTGGTAGAAAGAGAGGCGTCCCACTCTTTGAAAAGCTTCTCTTGCCATGGGCTCTGTCTCAAAAAGATGCATATCCACAGGTTCAATTCTAACTACCTTTCCCCCCTTGTGTGACTTATTCATTTGAGGAGTCTCCATAGATTAGGCTGAGGTGTTTTTATGGCCATGGGATAGTAATGACCAGGAGAACCTAAAGTCGAGCTTCAAATGGACAAAGATGCACTTTTACACAAACTTCCCCTTAAACCAGATTGATTGCTAGTAAGCTAAGACTTGGTTGTGGAAATCCCTCCCTTAGATTTGTGCAGGTATTAAACACTTAGATAATGAAAGGGTATTTGGCCCTTTGAAGCCAGATAGAAAATGCTTGATTCAAATGTCAAAGGAAGCAGGGGAGACACAGTGTGGTTAAGCAGTGCCTTAGGTAATGCAATGCATATGCAGAGGATAGAACTATTTAGAGGCTGTGAGATCAGTAGCTATGGGATGCGGGTGTATCAGAATTTGACATACAAGTTCATAGGTTTGAAAAGGGAGGAGACAAGGATAAGATGATATGAAGAAAGGTCTCTCTCAACTATACAAGATCGATAATCCAAAACTCTGAGTGCTAACCTCTTTGAAAATTTATGTGCAAAGGAGGAGACACAGGATACCTGTGGAATAAACACTTGTTTGAAGCCTCATCGAGATTTCAGGATGAATTCATGAACATCATGGCCTCCGAATCTACCTCAGCATTGGATCTGGTAGCACTATTGTCTCCTGGTTACAACTGTGAGTTTGTGCAGTGCAACAATCTTGAGTTTTTCAAAATCACAAACCGTTATCAGGGCTCATAAATACGATATCTTGAAGGTATCTTTTTAGCCAACTCCTGGTGCTGAAAATAAGGAAAATGACATCAGTCATTGCAATCATAACTCGAGGTGTAAAATGATGAATGGGAAAAGCACTACGAAAACGCCTGATGAGTGGGCAGTGCTCCATTTCAAAAAATGATTGGACATGTAGGCAAGGACAACAAGGCATGTCTACAAGGGCATGAATGAGGAAAATGGTCTGTCAAATTAGTCTAGTCGTGGGAAGGATTGATCCTAGTGACAAATCATGAAGGGGACCAAAATTTCAAGTCATGAAATAAAACAGTTCTAAGTCCAAAAAAAATCAAATGAGAATCAAAACATAATTTATGACTTAACATTTTATTTATCAAAAGGGTTCCTAACAAACACAACTTTAAAAGGGTTGAAATTTAAAAAAAAATTAAAATCTAAGGCTTATGAAAAGATGGAAACAAACTAAAAAACCCAAGGCAACTTAGTGTGATAACAGTATATGTCACTGATATTGATATCTCATCATCAACATCATCATCAATAAGACCGGATCCACTCTCATAAATCATACACCAAGACCATCACCAAGATGTGCATCAAATCATATGGTAAGACATGTGTTCCATATCATCCATGTAACAATCATATGCCATATCCATAAACCATGTGCGAAGATATGCATCAAATGTTAGGAAATGGAGGACAATTCCACACTAATCCTATCATAAGAGAAGAATAATTTAATCAAGAACACAAATGAAAACAAGCAATCACACAGTACATCATGATATTACCCTGGAAACCCTTAACTAGGAAAACCAACATTCCTTTGAGCATTTTCCTCTCTTGTTTTCTTAATCATTTAGAATAAAAGGTTACATGTCTAACCTTGGTCCACACCTAAGACATAATCGAAATCATACCCTCTTGCACAGGAAATAACAACCTTGTATCCAAATCAGCTTACATATGCATGACCATTAACCTACACTTACACATGCATTAACCTGCAAAAGTGTATTCTAAGATCACCTAACAACAACAGCCTTTACGGCCTTACAACACGCTTCTTTATAGGCTTTGTTAGCACTAGAATTCACACCTAGACTACTGTAGGTGTAAGCCTAATACCCATCAAAATCTAAAGGATAAAGTTTATAAAACTATGGCAAATGGATAGAAAACTCAATTAAAGATGTCAATCACAGATCATTCCATGTAATACACACCTGCAAACAAGGCCTTGACTGGTTTCAAATCAAGTTTTAAGAGATATGAATGATAGATGGAAGACTTAGCAAGGAGAATGTATTATGTATATCATTTTACATCAGGCATTTCTAATACACATATGAAAGAAACCTCATTTGAATAAGAACCTCTTAAATTCAAAGAGAAAAGAAATCTGATAAATTTGCATACAATATCACAATAAATATTTTATTGCAATAAATAAAAAACATCCAGATGAATCCTTCAACACAGACTGATATCAAAGTGAGAAAAAAAATATATGATAATGAGAATAAGACTGATTTCTACCATTAAAAGTTTCTTGGATCTGATCTATACATAAGGAGAAAACTCTGCTACAAAAGACAATACTAAAACAAGATTTTTTTTGTCATACCATTCACACCCTCTTTAATATTACAATTCCCTTGAAATAGCCAAACTTATCAAATCCAACTTTACAATCCACCGCTCAACTTCCTCATAGGATCCCATGCCTAAGGGAAGCATGGCAACACGTGTAAGACCAAAAAAACAACAAAATGTTATTTTAAAGGAAAATGTTGACAACGCATACAACAATCTTCAACAACTTGATGATGTGTCCATAAGTTGGCATATCCTTGAGGCAGGTGGCCTTCCAAAGTGAAATTGATCCTCTGAGTGTTGGTATGAGCCTCCCTTGACAGCTGGAAATTTCCTTTCCCTCCAAAATCTTCAAAAACTGAGTTCGCAGTGCACTACTGCAAACTGTCCTGAAACAACTAGTTCACAGCGCCAATGATTCCAGGTGCTGTGAAATTTCCTGTAGCAGCTTGTTTTACCTTTGCATAAGCTTCAAAACTATAAAACTTCTACAAGGAGTCCAGATATACAACAAACTCATTATCCTGATATATCCTTGGAGAAAAACATAAAAATGCTAAGTCTAGCCCAAAACTCATAACCCTCGTTAAGTGTTGTAAAAACATGCAACAAAAATCTTTGACAAAAATGATGTTGGTTTTAGAAGATAATTGTCTTTATAGTTTTGTTCTGGAACTTCTTCTAGTAGCCACCTTGGCCAACATTTCTATGTTTCTCTTTGCTAATTCTTCTATGGAAGGCTATAACTCTGCCTTCAATTTTTTGATTTCAGCCTGATGGGTTTTGTTCTGCTTGTAGACATTCTTGAGTTTCCTGTGAAGGGGAAAAAACCTCTTAGCTGGGAAATTTTCCTTATCAATTGTCTCCCCATACATGTCCAACATCTCCTTAATCTTTATCCTACAACCCAAATCTTCCTTCTTCAACTTGTCAATTTCATTGCTTGCTTCCTTGAGCTGCCTCCTGAGCCTTTTGAAGGTAGGGTTTCTTTCATCCTAAGGAGTGGTGATGTCAATAAATTCTGTGGGATGCTTAAAAGACTGTTATTTTCCATTTTGTTGGGCTGAAGTTTTTGTTGTATCATCCTTCATAAATACATACTGCTTGGATGTTGCTCTAGTAAAAGCTCTTTTAGGTTTGACTTTGTCTGCAACACTTGGTGGGGAAAAACAAGCTTTTTTCCTTTCAAGCTTCTTGGTTTTCTTGAAGGAATCTCCATGGGAATAGTATCTACCACAGGTGAAGTTTGTATATCTGGAGGTTGTGAAGGATCGCTTGTTTCTACTTCATATGTAGCCCTGATAGATTTATCACTTCTAGTCACCCTCTTCTTCTTGTTGGATTTTGAATGCATAGTCCTCTCAACAGGGGTAGGAGTTTGTATTTTGGATTGTGGAGTAGGAGCAATATATAACTGAAAATGTGATGAAGTTAGGAAAGTTTCCCAATTAGTGTTATTTTTCCCCTTCCATTACTAACATCTTGATAAGACTAGAGTGAAAGACGCGGGTATCAACCTACTTTGACTTAGCTTGGACTCTATTTGACATCTTACCAATACTCATGAACATATATAATGGAATTTTCATGGATTATTTTCCTGTGAAGTGTAAAAGTAATATGATGTGGCATTGGTATACCATATTGAACCTCCCTTCACATGTGAAGTATCTCTAGATGACCGTGATCATCTTGTCAAAACATTCAAGCATGTGACTTATGGGTATTGCTTTCGACAAGTTGTCTTCTTGATATTCTGGCTTAAGGAATTCCTTTGAGAAGGAATAGTTTAATGACATGGATTTGAACCATTTCTCCCCACGATTAGGTATCTCTGCAATAGATATGGAATGCTCTGAAACATCAAACTCCAACATCCCCACTTTAGTTTGAGTCCCATTAAAATTAAGTGCAAACTCTTTGGCCACTTCTGGATGTCCTCTCTACATCTTTTGACAAAAATTTAGACAACCAACCCTCTGAAAAGCTTCCTTGAATAATGGTTTAGATTTAATGAGTTGCATATCATATGGTTCATTCCTCACAATATCTCCTCCCTTGTGAATCTTCTTGTTTTGTTGAGTTTCTATAGTCACTGCTTGAAAGCACCTCTTGTAAATTCTTATGACAGTTGGTATGTGGAAAACAGGGTAAACAAGAAAATAAGGGTTTGATGAAAAAAGCTTGTTTACCTAGAGTTCACCTTGTATAAACACTTATACACAAAAGTTGTATGAAATGGAGAAAACTTCAAAAGAAAATATAAGAGGGACGACCACTGAGGTCTTTAGTAAAAATGATGATAGGTGAAATTTCTCTGCTAAAGCATGGTTTTAGTAGCACCAGTATCAGTTTGCAGTGCCAATATGGTATGCAATTTATCTTGGTTCTATAAAGGATCAACCATATTATTCATGTTTAATAGAGATCTCATACAATTGGTTGACATTGGGTCTTATATTAATTACAAAATATGAGGGTTTTAACAGTCTAAAATCAGAGGATTAGCAACGCTAGTTCACAACGTACAATGGTGATGCATAACCAAATCAGGAAGTTCACAGTGTTGAGATATCAGTGGGAAAATGGATTGTTTGTAGAAGAAAATATAAGGTGAGATTAAGATCGCAGTCTTGGATAGTGGTTAGAATTTAGAGCGCCATAGACGTGGATTTGAGAGTTGGAAGCAAATGGACTTTAATAGTTCGCAGCATCAATAATTTAAAACAACATAAACTCCTCTATCAACCTTTGAACAACATGCAGATCATCAAGGAATACTTGATACAACTGGGTTTGATGTTGGTGCTTTGTGAACCTGAGATTTTCTATTTGAGAGGCATCCAAACTTGAACAACCTCCTTCATCTAATCCGCAACGCTATTCTGTAGTGCCAATTTCAAATTCCAATAGCGCACTTCAAGGAAACTGTTAGATTTTTCTGTGACATAATCCTTGAAATTCCAATTAGATTAAAGTGTTGAAAAACAAAAAATTCCCCTTGACACGTTTCCAAGTTGCAATAATGAAAGATAAGTGCATGAGGTACTTATAAGTACTCTGTGAACTTTTAGGTGAGTTGGCAACAAATACAACTGACCTTTGACTTGGCATCTAAACGGTTGGAAAGTGAAAAAAAGAAAACTTGTGTACAACTTTGAGGCAGGACATGTCATGGTGATGATGTTTAAGACCAAGAGTGTGACTCATAAGGACCATTATCCTTATCATGGTGAATAATATCATGACATAAATGCTCTAAACCAAGGCTAAAACAATATTTTGCTTATAAAAACCAAAAAATTGAGTTATGACGTAAAAAATAACCCAAAACCTAAGACTTAAAAACCCTATGACTCAAAATAAAACAAAACCAAGGTGTTTTGACCCCATACACATTCTATGTGCTAACTAGATTTACAATAGGAAAAACCCTAAATATTGGCACCCAAAAGTGGTTACAGATCCATGCATATCATTGACTACAAATCCCATAAATCTTAGGGTTCTGTTATAGTCGACTCCAAGTCGGGTTTACTATTTGACTACCATTCAACCTTCATTCGATCTCTAGTTAGTCATCTCACGCCCACACTTCGACCTCCTATCTTTTGACTTGTCATTGATATCTTCGAATTTGACTTTACCCGGTCAACTTCCTCGACCTTTGACTTGTTGTCGATATACCTCAACCTCGACCGTCAGTTGATTCACCTCGACTAGACTTTCACTACAAAGAATATAACAACCCAACATTCACTCACTTGCTGTCTTCTTTGCTAAAACAAGAGATTCCTTAACTTTTTTTCACATACCCAGGGCACCAATTCCCATTGCCTCTCTACACCAAGAGATATTTACATCACTCATATACTTGGTCAATGAGTCTACTATGTTTTCCAATGTGTCTACTTTCTCCAGTAGCACCATGTTACTTTCCACCATATCTCTTACAAAATGGTATTGTACATCAATGTGCTTAGTCTTTGAATGATAAGTAGGTTTCTTTGCCAAAAATATTGCGCTTTGATTGTCACAACTTACCTTCATATCTCTCTACCAAAACTTGATTCCTGAACACGACATTTGAAAGCCATATCACTTATTTGCTTCCATGAGTGGTCGTCATGTATTCAACTTTTGTTTTCGACAAGGCTACGACTGCCTGTTGCTTTCTCATCCAGCTTATTACTCCACCAAACATCTTGAACACATATCCATTGGTCAACCTTCGTCAATCCATATCTCGAGCCTAGTCGGTGTTGAAAAATCCATGTACATCTAATTTACCACTGTCACCTCCTAGTTTTCCTTGGTAGCATACAACATAGTCCTTCGTGCCACACAAATACTTGAATACTCTCTTGACGTTTTCCAGTGCTCCTTTCTGGGTGTCAACATGTACTTGCTCAACACTCCCACTACATGGGCAATGTTTGGTCGAGTGCAGACCATTGTATACATCAGACTACCAACCACACTTGCATAGGAGGCACGTGCCATGTCCTCTACCTCTTCATGTGTCTTTGGACACTGTTCAGCAGTAAGCCTTTCTCCCACTGGAATTGGCACCTTCATCAGTTTGCAATCCTGCATGTTGAATCATTTCATAATTGTTTCATTATACTTCATCTTATTCAACCAGATATTTCTAGTGGCTTGATCTTTCTTAATGTCCATTCTCAGAATGAATTTAACTGCATCGATATCCTTCATGTCGAACTTGGAGGATAGTTTCTTCTTCACCTCCTTTATTGCGTCCATGTTGTTTCCAATCAGCAACATGTCATTAACATACAAAGCTACATATATGAAACACCCATCTTCTTCCTTGGAATATATGCAATGATCAACTTTTCTTCTCACAAATCCCAAACTAAGGATGTATGTGTGAAACTTATCATACCACATCCTTGGAAATTTATTTATACCATAAAGGGATATTTTGAGTTTGCACACCAACTCTTTCTTTCCCTTTAATACAAATCATGTAGGATGTTTCATGTAGATTTCTTCTTCCAGATCCCCATGTAGGAATGTTGTCTTCACATACATATGTTCAATCTCCATATCTAATGTTTCATCCAGATACATCAGTACTCTAATGGAATTTATTTTTGCACTAGGGGAAAAAATCTCACTGGATTTGACTCTCTCAACTTTGGAATATCCTTTCACTACCAGTCAAGATTGGAACTTCTCGACTTGACCTGCATCATTCATCTTCTTCTTGAATACCCACTTTCTACCAATGGGATTTCTTCCACTAGGTAACTTGACTAAATCCCATGTCTCATTCTTGTACAAGTATTCCATCTCTTCGACCATGGCATCCTTCTAGAGTTTACCCTCGGATGAGTCAATTGCCTCACCGATCGACTTGGGCTCATCGTTGATGGTAGTTAACATGAATGTGGAACGGAAGTCGGTTGACTATACCTTTCAACTGGTTTTCTTATTCTTTCTAACCTCCTTATCACTAGAGTCAATTTTTCCACCTCTTCCTTAGATTCAGTGGACTTATCTAAATCATCTTCTTCGTTCCTTAGTTCAAACTGCACCATATTAGGACAATTCTCGGTCTGAACAACTTCCTTAGGCTTGGATTTACCTCCAACTTCTCTGGAGACCACATCTCGATTGTAAAATATTCTCCTTGATGCAGGATCTCAGAGCTTATATTCTTTCATCCCTTCTTTATACCTGATAAAAATACATTTGACTGCCTTCTTGTCCATCTTGCTCCTCTTTTCCTTGGGAACATGCAAAAATGCATCACAACCAAATACTTTGTTATGTTCTACCAAAATATTCTTACCACGGAATACCTCATTTGGATTCGTGTCGAATAGAACTGACAAAGGAGACATATTTACCAGATATCTTGTAGTCTCGACTGCCTCCACCCATAATTCTTGTGCGACCCCAGCACCACTAAGCATGCTCCTTGCCTTATCCATCAACGTTTTTTTCATTCTCTTGGTAACTCCATTTTGTTGTGGGGTATATGGTGTGGTATTTTTTCATGATATGTCACACTTCTTAAAGAACTAATCAAATTCCTTTCCACATAATTCGCCACCATTGTCATTTATTAACACTTTAATCCTCTTCTCTATTTGGCTTTCCACAAGAGCTTTAAACCCCTTAAATCTCTCGAAAACCTATGATTTCTTCCTTAGGAAATATAACCATGTCTTCCTGGAGAAATCATCTATGAAGGAGACATAATACAGGGACCCACCAAGTGAAGGCATTGTAACCGAGCCAAAAACATCACTATGCACCAGTTTTAGAATCCCATTTTCCCTTGTCGCTCTAGATGGGAACCTCAACTAACTTTATTTCCAATATATGCAATGTTCAAAAAAGTTGAATTCTAAACCACATTCAAGAAAACCTTCGACCATACCTTTGCTTTGCATAGCTCAAATTCCATTTTCTCCAATGTGTTCTGTGCTCTCATGCCATAACCTGGTTGGGTTGAGTTCATCATGTCTTGTCGAGTCTGTTTGAACTGACTTGGTTTGCATCAAATCAAGTTTTTTTGACATCGAGTCAAGTTGAGTCGATTTCAGGAGCAATGATGGTTTTACATCCATTCAAGTTGACATTCTCTAAATACTTTTATAGAGTACCAATCTGAACTCCTCTCATTAAGACCATCGCACCTCTGACCATATTGCATGAATCCTTCTGAAACAGAGTATTCACACATGCATCACTCATATTGCTTACATATATAAGGTTTCTTTCCAAACCTGGAATGTGTATCACACCTGGAAGGGTTCTTTTCCTCCCATCCTACATTTTTAGTCGGAATCTTCCCCGTCCGACAATTTTGGTTGTTGAGTCGTCCCCCAAGAACACATCTGTTACACATCAAAATTACTCACTTCAATAGTGTCACAAGTGTCGTCATTACCAGTGTTGTAAGTGTCGCATATTGACCACAAGTGTTGCAAGTGTCACAAACATCATATTTCCAGCTTGCCTATGTATTGCCTCTAACGACATCATAAAGACACTCAAGACACCTCAAATACTAGTTTGGAAGAAGAGAAATCATTTGACAGGAAGTACAAGCCTTTTGCCATTGGAAAAACCACTCAAAAATGGATTTTGGAGAGGAGCGCTCCCCTACCCACTGTCAAGGAGTGCTAGCACTCCCTGAGCCTCTTTGGGGGAGTGTTTGAGCACCCTGTGCACCATTTTGGGGGAGCGCTACCCTTTTCTGAGCAAGTTTTGGGTTTGTTGAGACAAATCAGGGAAGAATACCTCAATTCCTGAAGGTGGTTGGATTCAAATAGATGGTCAAGGCATGATCTTAGGGAAGATCCTCAACTGAAGGAGAGGAATCCTCAACTTATCCCAAATATCTCTCAAGTGGTTGGGCCTCTCCAAGGTTATATAAGGAGGCCTCCTCATGGTGAAAGGAAGATAGAGACTAGAGATTGATACCAAACTTAGGATCCTGTAAGTGGTATGAACAACAGAGACTAGAGATTGATACCAAACTTATGATCCTGTAAGTGGTATGAAAAGAGGGATGGAGATTGATAATTACATCAAACTTATGATCTCATGAGTGAGATTTCATCAAAGCAATCAGTGGAGATTAATTGAGCAAAGGGGTTGGACAAGGAGAACTGGAAGAAGCTGTTGCACCTTCATTCAAAGGATTGTAAGTACTTTTACTTGTTCTCATTAATAATCAATGTGTGGCCTGTTTCTTTCAAACTTATGCTTGTTCCATATGAGTTTGTATGTAGTAGATGGATCTATGTTTGAGATAATATCAGTAGAGTAGGAAGTCTTTTGTAACTTTGTTTGTTTTACAAGACCTATTAGGGAGCTCAGGATTGAAGCTCAGCCTGGACTTTACACAGACAAACGTAAATGTCCATGTTAATCACTTTTATGTCTTGGCCTTCAGAGTCTAGAGACCAAGAGGGAATCCACTTGTCCGCAGGGGGATTCACCTACAACAAAAATTGGAGACTCTACTGGGGAGGAGCTCTGATTTTTGTGTCCATTCCAAGATCTTGTTTTATCTCTTTGATCATGCACTTGAAATTATCCATATTGTCTCTTTTATTCTTAGATTTGTTTGATTGCCTCTTTATTTCATCATGATCACCCTAATTGATTGAATTTCTTTGATTTTTTGAGTTTCTGGGCATTTTTCTAAGCTTTTGCAACAGAGTGCTCCCTTTTCCTTGTTATTAGAGTGCCAATACTCCCTTTGGTCTTACACAAAGTGTTGGAGCGCTCTAGTACCCATTACACTAGAGAACTACCCCATTTTCAGTGAAAACTCCTCTAGGGTTTTCGGTTTTTGAGTTCAGTTTTTTCCATTTTCATTTTCTCAGGGTCTCATACTTTTACTCCATCTTTGTCATTGGATTTCAACACCTTATTTCTGAGAATTCATCCTCTTTTGTTTGTGATTTTGACATTTTATTT
Organism: Picea mariana; assembly: GCA_032191745.1. Classification (NCBI taxonomy): domain Eukaryota; kingdom Viridiplantae; phylum Streptophyta; class Pinopsida; order Pinales; family Pinaceae; genus Picea; species Picea mariana. The sequence continues at coordinate 11,588 of JASDQU011314822.1, read as the reverse complement.
CCTTCCCTTGAAGTCACTCTTTGTCTTTACTGACCTAGAGTTAACTTGCTTTTTTCTTCTCCTTTATCTGACTGAGTGGAAGCTTTTGTGAGGGAATCCAAAGGTCCGTGAACCTTTTCATTTGATCTTTGAGGTTAGTTTTCCAACTTTTCTCTTTTGTTTGAGTTTTTTTGGTTCTTGTTTGCAAATTTGGTTACCTTTGTCTTTCTTGTTTATTCATAACGAGAGTGTAGTTTTTTGTTTTGTGTGAGGTTTGCTTCTAATTATTTAATCCTGAAGACTGATTGACATTAGAAGTCTTACATCTGATTATCATTCACATATAAGCAAAAGGACATATTTTAGTGATTGGTTTGGATGTTAGAAGGCATTTCTGAATTTTTTTAGCTTTACATTGGATTCGAGTGAGAAACAAATTGATTGAGGACATTGCATATAGTGTTTGATAGTGAAAACAACTTTTCTCCTTCCCTTAAATAGGAATTCATCAAAAGAAATGATTTCTTATCATATTCTTGTGCATTTTTTGGAATTGAGTTATCATACCATTAGTTTCATTTTCATACACCCTTTGAGTAAAGAGCAACCGTAAAATCATCGCTAATTAAAATTTATCTAGAACATTTTTGTTTTTAGAATCTTCCACCAACATTAGACTAGGATTAGCACTTTGGGTTAGGCTGTGAGTGAAAATCTCCAAAGTTTTTCAAAACAAACATTATCATCCTAAGATAGGGAGAGTCAAATCCAATTGTCGTATAGGCTTTCTGGGATCCCCCTCTCACACAGGAGTTATGCGCGAGGTCACATTTGGGTGAATTACAAAGATTATCCCTTCATGGTTTAACTGTTTGTAGTGGTCAGATCGTATATTGGGGGTCACTTGGGGGTATACCCATGCTTATGTGAGGGAGCCTCTCGAGTTGATTTCGGACTTGTTATCTTGCCCATAAGTTCGGATCAGACTATTGACTGTACCCACCCAGGGGATGACTGGGAGTTGGTGTCATTAGTTGTCGTAATCCTTAGGTACTTACATGAGGTGACAGTGAAGGGAAGTCTCACCGTACCTAGAACAAACATTGGTCAAACTCACTCGGGCTCCTTGGAGGGTAAATCCACAATTACTGCGTGGAAGCTTGAACCAAAGTGAAAGTTCGTTAAGCAGGTTGCCATTGTGATTGTTACACCATATCCTAGCCCCTTCTTGACTTGGTCACGCGACGTTGAATTTCATCACCAACTAGTACAATCATCAAGAGAAGTTTTGTTTGCTTGGTTTTGATTCCTAGATTTTATTAGCGTATGCTATTTTTTTTTGTTAGTTGGCCCTAGATTTTCAGTGTGTACTATTATTCTCCAAAATTGAGCCTGTAGACGATAAAAGTCTTTGTCGATCACGTAGGATGCAAGGTCTACCTCTGGAAGGCTACCAAACCTTACCTCCTAACCCTCCAGAAGACAACTACCGTGGAGAGGTAGAAAATGAATCTGACGTTGGGAGTGTTGTTACTCCTCCGTTAGAAAATCAAGAAGGTGCTTTGGTTACGGTTGAGAATCCCACTCCTTTCACTACATCTATGTCGATAACCCCTCTCGAACCACTTTTTCTTTTTTTAGACTCCCTTGGGAACGTCATAGACGAAGAGGTCCCATAGTTACCGAAGAGAGCTTTTATCGAAACATATATGGGATCCATAGAACCAACCTTTGGTGATGAGTATAGGACTCTTGTTCATCCTACCACTACAGTAGATACAAATCCCACACCTTCTCATTCTGTATGGAGGAATTCATCAGGACACAATCTTTATGAGCATTTTGAATCCTTTTGACAACCCTTTCATCCTCATGACCCTCATGGTGAAACAGGACCATCCGGTCAAACTATGAATCACCCCATCGATCAGGTCATTAACCCTACTGTTACGACAACAAAAGTCCATCCTAATGTTGGACTCATCACCTCTACTCATTCCCAAGTCACTTCGATCCCTACCCCCACTTTTACAAACTTTCACTCTACAGCTCCACATGTTCCGCACAATCTTGCTGGGACATATTTTCACCAGAGAATGCAGACCCTTGCCAGCTAAATACAACCGATTGGAGGGAAACCACCATCTAGAGGACCTATCCCTCTTGGAGGACCACCATTTTATGGTGGGCCTACCCCTCCCGGGGGACAACCCCCTTTTCATGTTCCTCCTGGAGGGAAACCTCCCTTTGCCAGTCATACCCCGGTCGTTAATCCACCGCTGGCAGGGGGGAAACCTTTGTTTGCTGGAAACCCTTCACAATCCTAGGGAGTATCTTCAGGAGGCACATTTACCCAACCCCACGTTGGGGGGCACTCATATCATAGCCCACAAGGAGGAGTATCAAATCTTGTTCCTTCCGGACCATCTTATGGACAACCTTATCTGGGCGTCCCAAACACCACCTGGAGTCCTCAAGGACAACAATCTTATCTTCCCCAAGGGTCTAATGCTTATCCTCCCCCTAATGTGTATCTGCCTCCAGGATCAACTTCTTACCCTCCTCAAGGGAAACATGTTTATCCTCCTCATGGGAAAGAAAATCACCCGACTTATAATGCTCAGAACCCATCGGGTTATGCAAATGTTTCTCATCCATCATCGAGTCCTACTTATCCTGGTCAACAACAACCATATGTAGGAGGACCTATTGGTTACAATTATCCACCTAACCCAGTTTATGGTCCTACTGGTGTTCCTATGCCACACCAGTATCATCCATAAATTAACCGACAACTACCTTTCCTTGCGACTCTGGATCTCCCAGACTTGTCTTGGTTAACCAGTGATCCTATTTTTCATTCACCAGTTTGGCTATTTATTCCAGCTAAACTTCCTTCTGATATTCCAAAATTTGATGGAAAATCTGGAGAAGATCCAAATAACCATATGATGAGCTTCCATTTGTGGTGTTCATCAAACTCTCTCATGGATGATTTTATAAGTTTGCATCTTTTCCAGAAGCAATTATGGGCTCCGCAACAAAGTGGTATATTGAACTACCACATGCTTCTTTTCATGATTTCAACTCCCTTGTCATCTCTTTCCTCACACACTTTCAAATACCTATTCGCTACGAGACGGGTACTGAACTCTTGACCTCCCTTCGTCAAAATGACTCTGTGCATATCTCTGACCATATTCATGAGTGGAGACAATGACGAAGGATGATCAAAGTAATCATTCCTGACATATTATTGGCGGAGTGGTTTACTAAATCACTTTTACCCCCAATTGATCGTGATGTCTCTATGGGTGGTGCAATTACTGAGGAAGAAACTATTGCTCGGGCTCAATACTTAGATTTGGTTTATTCACAATCCGATACTTTGTATGATTTGCTTCCAAATGATACTCGAGCTAATGCCGATCCATCCAATCCATCCTCCTCATCTCATGAGGATGGTGTTATTGGTTCTGTTAACACTCAATCTACTTCTCCGTCAACCACACTCTCCTCTACCTCCCCTCAAACTCATATTTCTAAGGTAAATGCAGTTCAATCTACCCCTTCACAACAATCCGGAGGTAAGAAGAAGGCAAAAAATAAGTCAAAAAATACTAATAACAATGAACAACCAAAACATCAATCTCAAACACCTACTACCGAAAAGAAACCATAATGGAAACTAAAATTCCCATGTATAATTTGTGGTGACGATCACTACACTCGATATTGTCCACATCGCAATGAAGTGGCCAAACTTTTCCATGGAAATTCACAACCTACTGTGCTTACTCAGCCTTTTCCACAACAACAATCCATGGTTTCTCAAACCCCCTCTCCTGGGGGCAGTTCTAGCCATCCTCATGATGAGGCCTCGAAGAGTGCACATATTTATATGTTTAATGGGATTAATTTGAACACTCTCTCTAAGACATACGACACACCAGGTAACCCTGACAAAGGAAATGTCACTAACAGTACCGGTACTTTACATGATCCATCACCATCCTCTGTTAGTCCTCCATCAGTTAATCCTCCATCTGGACCACTTCAGATTGAGAAACCTACGTTTGACTCTATCTTACGCCCTCCTAAGAGAACTATCCATAAATCGACCTTTAATCCTAGTTCACGTGCTGCCTAGAACTACAACATTGTTGAATATTTGGCTCAAGCACCATGTGCTATGTTTGTGTTAGAAGTTCTACACCACTGACCCAGTCAACGTAGAACACTCTTGGCCGCTATTTATCCTGAGTCATCTAACCATATCATGTTTAACCTGGACAATTATACATCTCGACTCTCCCACCAACTTGCTTTCCAAGTTG
>JASDQU011314821.1:9759-22994 GCA_032191745.1 Picea mariana | reverse complement strand
AGTGTTGATATTATGGTAGCTGCGGGAGGTATTTACCTCCACGTGTAAACATGACGAGAATAGAATATTTTGGGAAGCAAGAAGAAAACCTAATGAGTTGGCTAATAACCCTAGAAGACAAGTCGGATTAAGAGGATAATTTGTATTAGGTTATTAGCCTCCAAGAGAAGAAGTCAGATAGAAGAAATAATATATATTGAGTAAATAGGTACCTAGAATGAGAAGTCAGCCCAGGCAGTTAGCCAGAATTAGTATAAATATAGGAGGCCAGTCTTCATTCTGGCAGGCATCCTCAGAACTGAAGAGCTCACTTGTGCGCACTGCAGTTAGCCAATTTTGTGAGCAGGTTTGTAGGAGAATTGTCATTGCAGCTGCTGCAACTAGCAGATTCCATTTTGGCTTGGACTATCTCTTGGTTATGGTTTGGACTATCTGATTAGCTCTTGTTTGGTGTGCTATCCTTGGAGAAAAGTGTGCTACCCCTTGTGTGGATATCTAGCCTAGGGTTTGCTTCCGGAGTGATTCTCTGTCAAGGTTAAGGTGCTCAGAGGGTGGCTTCATCCTATGGTTGGGTGACAATAGTGATATTGTCTATGGTAAAACGAGCACATCCATCATATTCTAACATAGAGTTCTATTACCATTGAGTAATTTTTGCTATCAAATGTTTAGTGACACTTGAATATTGTTAGTACAATAATCATTATGTAAATGCTCACTATTTAGTACTAATGATACACTTGTTTTCAAGATAGAATTGATCTCCTCTAGGATATGTTCTTGGTTGTTGTCTTTGTCCCAGGCAGGTTACCTTGTAAATTCCATGGAGGTTACCATGGAGATGTTCTTCTTTTGTTCCGAGCAGGTTACCACGAAGGAATGACTGGTAGCAACGCTAGAGAAGTGTTGTTCTTATTCTTTGTTTCTTATTCTTGTTCTTGTTTCAGGTAGGTCACGGGAAAGCTCTGAGAAAGAGCTACAATTACTATTGTTCATGTTCCTATTTTTTGTTTTTCTTGTTTCTATTTCCTATTCATAAGAATATTATTCTTGTCTGTTATTTTCCCTTGTTATTACTCTTGTTTCGGGCAGGTCACAGGTGGTAGCTCTGAGAGGGAGATATAGTGATGGTTACGGGAGGCAACATATTATATGGTATCTATTTTGAGACATGGAACAGACTATCCAAACATAGATTTTGTACAAGACCGTATACATCCATGTACTAAAGGCAAAGAGGACAAAGTTAGAACCTTTTCGAAAGAAGGATACTTTTGTGGGATACAGAGAGTTACGCATGGATATTGATTCTGAAGAGAAGGATCTGAAGATGACCATATAGATCCCTCTAGTCAAGTTTTCCACTCTTCATATCATCGGAAAGAGTCAATAGAGCTAGTCGGTTCAGTGGATCTACCTAGAGATGTTTCAGTGACCAGGAAGAGGCCAACATGGTTTTGTGATACCTTGTAGGATGCAGTATGGCATGCAAATCCCTGTGATACTTTCATGGAGTGAAAAATACCTCATATATTCTCGAGTTACATGGAATCGCATCATTGATTCCAAACCTTCTAATTATGAGGAGGAGCGTGTGGCTCCACCAATGGTGAGGCAGGTGGACCCACCAAGTACTAGCTCAAAGGGAGCCAGAGTTCAGAGGAGTCAGCCCTTAGGATCCAGTAGGGAGGAGTAACCTCCCAGGACAGTTCATTGGAGTTCAAAATTCAGAGGAGATCATTAGATGTAGAGGGAGAAGATGGCTCTAGAAATTGTACAGACTCAGAAGGAGTCATGTTTCAGAGGGAGCATGGTACTCCAGGATCGATGGATACTTGATGAGATTCATTTTAACTAAGAATGATGATCCAGATTTTATTAGTAGAACAAAATGAATACAGATTATTAAAATATTTTTAACATATAATAACAGAGATACAGTAAAATCAATTTCTATTCAATAAGGAAATAAGTTGAAACTGTAAAATGCAGCAAAAAACAAGCTTGTTGGAATGGTGGCGGCTTATCTCTGAGAAGAGATGTGACAGTTGCGCTCATTCGCAAGAAGATGATTAAAATTAGGATCTAAATGAATTTTTTACAATAAAAATGAATTCCAAAACCCTAGATCCAAAAACCTAACCCTAGGAGATGAAGCGCCAAAATTCATGTGCGCCCCGCTAGGGTAAGCTTGTATATCAACTTCTCGGGGTCGTAACTTTTGCATACAATCTTTGTTTTAGGTGCACGATATCCCATTGGAAAGGTCTATCCAAGGACTACACATGTTGCAATCAAAATCCAACTGCAACTACAATTTGTTTGTGGCGAACCCTAAAAATTTTGTTTAGGGCCTCAAAACGGCCCCAGAAGTCGGGGACCCGAAAACTAGGAAAAAAACTCCCAAACTGGAAAATTGCCAAAATGAACCAGTTGGAATAGGTGGGAGGACACCAACATCCATCTGGATCGATCCTCCTCCCTTATGAAGTAACGGTATCTATTGCATTGAGCTCCCCCATCAGATAAGGAAATTTATGTTGAATTTGGCCCCGAGTGAGCCACTTGCCTTGGTGCAAGAGTTGCTTTGCTTTGACAACTCGATAAAGTTGTATATTTTGATGTCGAGTTCCCTTGACCTGTCTATCCACAATATGATCATTGGATTCCTATTTCATGTAGTCGGGGTTGATCTCTGTTGGTGTCAACTCCTCTGCTATCTCTGAGGTGTCCAATAATGGTGGAAAATATGGTCAAAGGACAGCCATGTTGAATACTGGGTGTAGGCCAAGGAAAGGAGGAATGTTGAGCTCAAAATCATTGTCACCCATGGCCTTGGTGATGGTGTACGACCCATAATGGAATGGACGAAGCTTTTGATGGGGCCCTGTAAGGCATTCTTTTTGCAAGTGCAACCAAACTTTGTCTCCAACCTAAAACTTATGTGGCACCCAATGTTGATTGTGGCACTGCTTGTACTTGGCATTGGACTTCTATAAAATATCTTGAACCTATTAGTGAATCTATTGGATCTTTTAAATGAACCAAGTGGTTTTTTAGCTTTAGGTGGAGCAGGGGACGAGGTCGCTGCCAGGGGTAGTGCAAAATCCATGGGGCCCAATGGTTGGAATCCCAACCCCACCTGAAAGGGGTTGCAGCCAGTTGAGCTATGTAGGGATCGGTTATAGCTATGTTGGACACAGGGAAAACTCTCATCCCATGTGTGAGGGTGCTTAGAATTGTACATGCATGGGATATGCACGATCATCTGATTGATGACCTCAGTTTGGCCATCTGTCTGGGGGTGGGGGGCAGTGGATTTGGTGAGCTTGGTGTCCAACAGTGACCAGAGGCTCAACCAAAATGTGTTGAGGAACCAACTATCCCAATATGAGACAATGGTTTGTGGGATTCCAAAATGTACCCATACTCGTTCAAAGAAGATCTTGGTAGTGGCCTCTACTATGATGCTCTTCTTGCAGGCGGCCAGAATCGCCATCTTGGAAAAGCGATCAACAACCATAAAAACATAGTTATTTCCCCTCTTGGCATACAGAAGGCCCGACTTGTAGTCCATTGAGATGGATTTCCATGTCCTGTCAGGAGTAGGTAGAGGGGTGTACAGACCCTATTTCTTAGTGGTCGGTTTGGCAATAGCGTGGGCAGTGCAGGACCTAATATACTTGTCAACATCATGTCAAAGTTTCGGGCAGTATAAATTTTTATGTAGTGTTGCCACTGTCTTTTTTATATCGAAGTGTCATGCCACCCAACTGTAGTGAGATTCCCAAATCAACTTCGCTCGCTCGCTTGATGGAATGCAGAGATGGCCCAGATGGCACAATCGCTCGTCCTAAAGATGAAAATTAGAGACAACTAAGTTTTCTCCCAACATTTGGTAGGTAGTAGCAAAGTTAGGGTATGTCTCATAGAGGTGGGGCCATATGGAGGTCTCATGGTCGCAAGAGTCTAGCACCATGGTAAGTGTCGCAACTAGAGGTTGGCTAAGGAAATCAGCAACTCGGTTGGTACTTCTTGTCTTATACTTGATGTTAAGGTGGAACTGTTGCAAGTATGTGGAACACTTATAATGGTGGTCATTTTTCAATTTTCCTTGTGTCTGCATGAACTGCAGTGGCTTATGATCAGTGTGGATGATTGTCTCCTTCCCAAGAATGTAATTTCTCCACTTGCGACAGGCTTGCACAATGGAGTACATTTCTTTGTCATGAGTAGGGTACTTACGAACAACATATGATCATGTCTCACTATGATATGCCACAGGGTGGTCGTGTTGAGTGAAGTCGGTGCCCACAGCATAGTCTTAAGCATCTGTCTTATGTTCGGTAATGAAATTACTGGGGATGAGCACAAGTGTTGCTTGAAATTATCGAAATCTTGTTGTTGGGAAAGACCCCACACAAATTTTTCCTTACCACCACCCCTTGTTACTTGGTTGAGGGTCCATGTGATATGAGATAATCCCAACAAGAACCTGCGATAGAAATTGGTAAGGCCCAAGAAGCTTCGAAGCTCAATGAGTGTGGTTGGGGTTGTCCAGTCACGAATCACCTAGATCTTGGATGGATCCACATGCACACCATGTTGATCAACAATGTAGCCTAGGTAATGGACCTTGAACATGTCGAAGGAGAATTTTTCCAAGTTGGCATATATCTTGTGTTGTCGTAGGGTGTGCGGAACCTGTTGAATATGTTGCAAGTGTTCCACCCAAGTCTTGTTGTAGATGAGGATGTCATTCAGATACACCACTAAAAAAGTATTGGTTAAAGGTCGCAGGATATCGTCCATCATCCTCATGAAAGTTGTTGGAGCATTTGTCAAACTAAAGGGCATGACCAGCCATTCGAAAAGACCTTCTTTTGACTTGAAGGCGGTCTTCCATACATCTGTCTCTTCTATTGGGACTTGGTGGTGTCCAGACTTCAGATCAATCTTACTGAAATATTTGTCCCCTTTGATTTTATCAAAGAGGTCATCGATTCGGGGAATTGGGTACTAGTTCCGGACTGTGATTTTATTCAGAGCTCGGTAATCAATGCAGAATCACCAGGTTTCATCTTTCTTCTGCACCAACACGATTAGGCTCCCACAAGGCGATGAGCTAGGGCATATGTGCCCCTTGTGGAGTAGTTCTTGGATCTTCCTCTTGATCTCCTCATTTTCTAATAAAGAGCGGTGGTAGACTGGCCCATTGGGTAGCAGTGCGTCAAAGGTCAGATCGATTGGATGCTTGACCTGGCAGTGCATAGGTACCCGGTAGGTGAGGAGAAGATATCTGAGTATTCATCCACAACCTTATCCACTTGCTTTTGTTGTGTAGAGAGATCGGTCACAGAGGCCCTGGATGCGACTGCGATCTTTCACTCACTTTGAGAGCGAATCATGAAGAAGACAAATTTCTCAGTCTGAGAGATGACCTTCCTGCATTGCTTGGCAGAGATCAAGGAAATAGCACTAGGTGGGAATGCCTCGGGTATCCTGTACAATTTCCTGTTCAAAGTTATAATAACACTACAAGGCCTAGACACATATACAGCATGATGTTTCCATAAATAAGGTTGGCCCAAAAGAACATTACAAACTTTGAGAGAAGAAAGATTACACAATACCTCATCTTTGAAGGGCTTGATGTCGTACGACAGTCAGCATGGTTGGTTGATGCGAAGATCGCTTCCTTGGCAGAGCCATCTAATGGTGTAGGTTTACAGGTGCGACGTTGTCCGTAGGGCTAGTTGCTTGACGACCTCTACTGAGATGAGGTTCTTCTGGCTACCGCTATCAATGATGAAGTGTAGTGGGGTGCCTTTTACCCACATCTGTGAATGGAAAAGGTGCTCGCCTTCTTCTGGCTTGTCTAGTTCACCGTGTTGGATCTTGGTGGTAGAAACGGTGGCACTAGGTTCCACGTCAATGATATATCTCCCCCTTTCCAATTCTGACTCGGAGTCAGAACCTGCATCTGATTTAGAAGCTTTCACTTCAGCCACTAGCGACTGCTTTGAGCGGCAATCAACGGTGTTGTGCCAAGGTCTCTTATGGAAGTCGCACCACTTTCCAGTATCTTTATTTGTCTTTCTAGTGTCCTTCTTTACTTGTGGCTTGGACTGGTTTTCCTGATGTTGTCCATATTTGTTTTTTCCTTTGTTTTGAGGGTTGGGACCGCCATTTCCTGGCTTTTGCTGTGATGGGTTCCCAAGCCCAAATTGTCGCGTCTTTTGTTTGAGCTTCTACTCAATTTTGACGACATATTGATAGGTCGCGCCCAAGGACGAGATGTCCAGAAATTCCATTTTGGTCTAGATGTATCTATGAAGATCACTACGATACTTGACCACCAGATGTCGCTCAGAATCTTTGATACCCATCATGGTTCACAAGGTATGGAAGATATTTGTCAACTTTGGCACTGCTTGGTCTCTTTCTTGCCGTAGTGTGGTCCAATTTGTATACAAGTTGTCATAACTTCTAACAGGGTAGTATTGTTCCTTACTAGCATCCCTGAAGGATTCCCAAGTGACCATGACTGTAAATAATGAGGTTTCCTCTATTTCCTTTTTCTCGCAGAAATTTTTCCACCAATCTTTGACATGGGGAACGTCTTTGAGGAGAACAAAAGTAATTTTTTCTCTATTCGAAAAGTTATGGACAGAAAAATACTCTTCTAGTATATTCAACCATTTGTCTACAGCATCTGTGTCTATTTGACCTTCAAATATAGGAATATAAAAGTTGATTTGTACCTTGAAGGGGGTGGCACCTTCGCTCGAGGAAGATGGGTTGCTAATCAGCAACCGCCGAAGGATTTGCACAAAACTATCCATCATCTTGTTCCTCTGTCGTGTGAGGGATTTCTCAAGCAACATTTTGAAGGATCTCTTGTCCCATCGTCTTTATTTTTTCCCTCTCTGAGAAGTCACTTGGGTGTGCGAGAGATTTTTTCTTCAAAAGAAACAAGCTCAAGACCTAATTCTTTGTACCCTGACCTCGTTGGGGACATGCATTAGAATGACAAGGAGCAAACCGCTCTGATACCACTGATCAAGATTTTATGAGCAGAATGAAATGAATACAGATTATTAAAACATGTTTAACATAGAATAATAGAGATACAGTAAAATTGGTTTCTATTCAATAAGGAAATAAGGTGAAACTGTAAAATGCAGCGGAAAACAAGCTTGTTGGAATGGTGGCGGCTTATCTCTAAGAAGAGATGTGATGGTTTCGCTCATTCATAAGAAGATGATTACAATGAGGCTCTAAAGGCATTTTTTACAATAAACATGAATGCAAAAACCCTAGACATCCAAAAACCTAACTCTAGGAGATGAAGCGTCAAAAGTCATGTGGGCCCCTTTGGGGTAAGCTAGTACATCAACTTCCCGAGGTCGTAACTTTTTCATATGATCTATGTTTTAGGTGCGCGATAGCCCATTGGAAAGTTCTATCTGAGAACTAAATATGTTGTCATTAGACTCAAACATTATCGACAATGTGACTATGGAGAGCCCTAAAAACGTTGTTTATGGCCTCAAAACGGCCCTGGAAGTCGGGGACCCAAAAACTAGGAAAAAAACTGCCAAAATGAACCAGTTGGAATAGGTGGGAGGCCACTGACATCCATATAGATCAAATAATGTAGAATCATAGTGATCCCAATCTCAGAGAGATTCATTTGGCTCAGAGGGAGAGTCAATCATTCAGATGGAGTTGCCCCTCAAATCCAGGTGTGAGAGAGACATCTTCCATGACTGACTGACAGGTGTCATGATTTGAGGAGGCTTTGAGGAGATGTGAGATCTCCTGGGAGGATACACTTGTTTCAATAGATCTTGCTACATTGATAGAGGAGGCAACTAGTCAAGAGGATTGGGTATGAATTGTTTCTCAGTCACATAGGGAGTAGCCAGTGAGGCAAACTAGACAATAGGACTTACTCTAGTGACAGAGGGAGTTGGCCTCGGAGTTTGACATGGAGGATCCTGGTCAGATGTACTCTTGGGATTAGAGGTGTGATGAGATCAAATGAGATCTTCCTCATTCAGGGGATATTGATGAGATTCGATATGATGGAATGCAATTCCATGACTACACCTATGATGACAAAGTTGAAGAAGTTGAGTGATTCTACTTTAAATTCAGATTTGGTGGATCCCATGATGTACATGCAGTTGATTGGATCCTTGATGTAGTTGGTTAACACCATGCTAGATACTTACTTTTCACCTTGAGCCAGTTTATCGTAGAGTTGAGACACTACCATTGGGCTGCAGCAAAGCATGTACCTATGTGGTACAGTTGGACATGATATGTCTCAGATAATGGGGTGAAGCTGCAAAGATATACAAATTCTAACCAAGAATAAAGTGAGATAGATGGAAAGAGCACTAGTGGGTGTTGCATTGGATTATCCATGCTTCTTGGATTATAAGGAAGAATACTTCTATAGCACTCAATACAGCATAGGCAAAGTATATCGCATCTAGTGACGTGAGTCATGAAACAGTGTAGTTTCAGAGGCTTCTCGCAGGACTTCATCTAATACATGGTGCAGATGGAGCAGTCATATTCCAACACACAGACAAGAAGATTGTTGACATTCTAGCAACATCATATGGGTCTATGTGACCCCATACCCATTCTCCCATTATGGGTCTATGTGACCCAGATAGGTCTGTGTGACCTTGGATAAATATGTGTGATCTAGGATAGGTCTGTGTGACCCAGATATGCCTATCTAACCTTGGGAAAACTATGAGCTCATTCATAGAGATTTACTATGATGAGTGGCCAAGTATGATGCATGATCTAGAATGTCATCCCTGTTGAGAGGGAGTGTTGATGATTTGCAGCATTGGGAAGATATTCAAAGGGGTGTAACTGTGGCCCAGGATTAGTCCTTACTTATAGAGGTTTACCTATGGACTCGAGGTGCTTGAGGTTCTTCCACCTGTCAGATAGCATCGGACATCACTCTCCAAGGATTGGTGGTTTAACGAGCGTAGAATGGAAGATTCACTCACAAGGTGCTAGACAAAATTGTATGGAGATCGATCATCAACATGGCTCATGAAGACAACCTTTCCATGATAGAAGAAATCCAAGTATGGAGAATGCCTCCCTCGTTGAGAGGCAGTGTTGAAGATTTGCAACTACGGGTAAATCATTCTCCACAAAAAAAAAGTACAAGAAGACCCATCTACACCATTATAGAAGCCTTGGGAAGAAATTGAAGACCTAGGAATAGAAGTTGGTTTCACCAATAAAAGATAGAAAATAATAAAGTAATTTGAAGACCAGAATAAGAAGTCGGCCCCAGACAAGCACCCATATTAGTTTAAATACAAGACTGGATCATTTTATTTGGACATTCAGACAACCCCTTCATGCAGTGCACACAAGGCAGTTGCAACTGCAGTTTTGTTAATTTCACTATTTATGGGTTTCTGGTATCTTGATGAGTGCACCACACTTGGGAAGGATATTCTTGGTTTCCCTTGGTCGTATTATTGAGATGTCGGGTCTTGGTGATGCTATCCTTGGGGAGGATCTTCTCTGTATGGTAATTGGGCTATTGATGGTGATGTACTGGTAATATCTTGGATTGAATTCTTCTATAGAAAGGTTGTTGGGTTTTCTCCCAAGGTTGGGTTTCCTAGGATAAACTCTTGTGTTCTTGTGTTTACTGTGCATGGTTAATATTTCTAGATCTTTCCATTTTAGTTGCAGTATTATAGTTGAGATTTTCAGTGTATATGTATTCTATGATAATTGTTGTATGAAAGTGTATCTTGTTATCAATCATAAGGCAATAACTATCAAGAGTTGAGAATCATAAAAATCAACAGGGAAAAGGGGTTGGCTTACAATCTTCCATGTGAAAATTGTGAAGAAGGTCACATGCATACTTAGACTGAGAAAGAGAAATTCCTTCCTTGGTTTGCAATACTTGGAGGCCAAGGAAATCATGCAAATATCCTAAGTCTATCATTTCAAATTTCTTCTTAAGGTTGGATTTCACATGGATTAAAAGTTTAGGGTCACTACCAATGAGGATAAGGTCATCAACATAAAGAACAAGTATTATGAGATGACTTCCTACTTTCTTGGTATAGACATTGGGTTCAAAATGAGAAAAACCATTTTCAAGAATAAATCTATCCATTTTAGCATACCAAGCTCGAGTAGGTTGCTTAATACCATAGAGAGATTGCTTAAGGTGACATACAAGGTTGGAGTCATTTTGAACATAACTAGGATGTTGTTCCATGTAGATTTTTCCTTGCAAATCCCCACGAAGAAGGAAAATTTAACATCCATTTGATAGACCTCCCATCTATGGCAAGGGCTAGACCAAGACATTATTTTGATCGACGAATTTTCGGTGGAATACTTGATGCAAATATTGGACGCGATGGTGAATAGACCTATGTGAAGTTCTTTTATACCATTTAAGTATCGTGTGATATCATGAGTCGAGCATACATGAGGGCCTATGTTGACATCCAACTTTCTTGGTTATTTTTGCTCTACATAAGGACACCAACGAAAGAAAATTCGATGGAGCCACCCTCAATCTACTTAAAAAATATTAAAAGAGAAGTCATTGGATTGGATGTTGAGGGCTCAATTGCCAAATAGTACCTGTATGTTAATTACTACAGAAATTTTGGTTGAAATGGTCGACGTATCGACCTGGTCAACTATTTCTTATCTTGTCTTGGTGTGTCATGCTTGCCAGTACATGGGAAGTGGTGAATATTCTTCTTGTCCGCTCGTGATTGCAAATGGAATTTCAAGTGCGCTTGTATTTTCAACCCGACTAAACTATGGTCGACTTATAGACCTGGTCGAATAGCTACTACCGTGACTACATTAGAAGTTGATGAGGAGTCTAATTTCCAGAAAGTCCTAAACTAATGGTGCACATTCTTTTCGGTGAACTTATGTGTGAATTGAGGAATTGACTAGAAACTACTGCGTGGAAAACTACTTAATACTCATGAGGAAACTCAAACAAATGGGGTCGACCCCATTGGAGAAAGCATCAAAGAACTTTGTACATTATATTAAGATTTGTTATGCCCATGGAGTCTTATGTATAGAATAAGTACATGGAGGATATAGTCGAGTTTAAATGAGTCAAGTCGAGCCTCTAGTCGAGTTCAAGAATAGTCGAGTCGAGTCTGTTAGTCGAAAAAAAGAAAAACATATATTGTTGATTTATCGGTTTAAAAATATATTGGAAAATTTTAGTCAAAGTAGAAAAGAGGGGGTTAACAGTGTGTCTTCTTTGAAGGCAGGCGATCCCCTCCACCGTGATTCCTATTCGACGACACACAAAGTCGGTGCACTTGTAATAGAGTCATAATTAGTCATCCTTCAAGTAATATCAATTGTAAGACCCCATTTATAGACAACATCAAAGTCAAATTAAAGAGCAGCAGGAAGACAAGATTGACGAACAACAAAGCATCGATGATGAACATGTTGGCAATGGTTAAGGGCGTCCAAGAGAGACATATTTTCACAAACACACACACATGAGAGCTTACAGAAAATATGATGACAAGAACATTGAAATGATTGAGCCCCCTGGTGTAAAATTCGTAGAATATTTCCTAAGTTGTGACATCCCAAGCTAGAGATAATCGAAATGGTATGTTGGTCGAAGCATGGAGCTCCACCGTAGGGTGTTTTGTAGGTGCAAGATGAGCCCAGGACGAGCCACTCACCACTCTGAAGGCACCAGAGAGAAGTGTAACAATAAGATCAAGAGGAACATTGTTGGGTGGGATGTTAAGCCCTAAATAGTGTCACATTACCCCTTAATTGGGGCATATTACATTAGTAATGTTATTTTATTTATGTCGGCTTGGGTCCATTAGTTGTAATTGTACCTCCTAGTCTCCTATATATAACAAGGACACCTTTTCATTTGGAATCATCTTGTATTTGGAAATTTGTGTGGTGTATAAGGAGGTTGCCCCATTGAAGAGGCTTATTATCTGAAATTATCTCTTTTTCAAGGTGTTGAGTACTTATTCTGAGGTTTTTTTATGCTATTTTGATATTTGGTTCTTAACATTTTATATCAAAACTCAAGGTCTTGGGGTTTCGCTGCTGCATCTAAGACACCTTGTAATTTTCACTATAATTTTTTTTCTACGATGTTTCATAAGGCACCCCTTGGAGGATATTTAGTATACGGATCAAGGTACGTGCAATTCAAATTTTATCTCTTGAGGCCTTATACTTTCGGATGCCTATGTAAGATAGGGTTCTGGAATCATCTTGAATTTAGTCATCGCGGAATTTTCACTATAATTTGTTTTTTGTAATGATTCAAACCCTCAAACCTGGAGGATATTCATATAAATTATCAAGGTAGTTTTGATAAAAAAATTCGCTTCTGGGTCATCCTACTTTTGTAGATACACCCTGTGTAATATAGGGTATATGACTAGTCATATTAACTAGTCTCAAATAGGTCTTTAGGGTAAAACAGTGATATATTCTTCAGTGAGTATCCAAATTAAGTGAGACTAGTTGCATTGGATAGTGGACAGTTTGTAGTATTTCTAGTACAAGTTTCAGAATCAAATATCAGATATTGTGCTCTTGGAACGCTTTACAAATACACTCTCTTGGAAGGGACAAAAATCAACAAGGTGTGGGAAAGTTACCATAACTTCTACTTGGCACATCCAATTTTGATAAGACATGTGGTATTGCAGAGAAGACGTATAAGAGAACTACAAAAATAAATTTTCATACCCAGAAGGGCTGAAATTTTGGAGATACAGTAGAAGAAAGATCGTCTAGCAGAACCACCTCAAAACCAAGGTTTAAACGTGATACTTGGCCAACATGCCACCAAATAAGCCTCCAAACAAT
This sequence comes from Picea mariana, assembly GCA_032191745.1. NCBI lineage: Eukaryota > Viridiplantae > Streptophyta > Pinopsida > Pinales > Pinaceae > Picea > Picea mariana. The sequence continues at coordinate 10,076 of JASDQU011314821.1, read as the reverse complement.
CCTACTTGGACTCTTAATGAAGGTGAATAAATGCACAGGGATATAAATGATTTACAAAAGAAGACAGTAACAAAATATGAACTACAAGGGATGATGGATTCAACCGAAGCTAAGTTGGAGGCAATAATGGATACTAATATAGATGGTTTAAAAAGGGAGATCATGGAAGGATTTAAAATTTTCCTAATAGAGAGGCCACCTAAAATTGAAAATGTATCCCATGAAATTCATGATGAGGACACAAGGAAGATGAATCAAGCCTGGAGAAACTCCAACTTTGGGTTGAAGACCAACCACTTTCCTAAGATCGATATGAG
>JASDQU011314820.1:4117-24543 GCA_032191745.1 Picea mariana | reverse complement strand
CCTAATTATTAACAACTATAACCCCTATAAGTCCAAACATGTATACTCTTTAAGTCCTTTAACTAATATCACCCCTAACCTCCCTAACCATAACTCATGTAAGCACTTAACCATTAATATCTACCCTTTATAATATTTATAACCCATAACACCTCATCTAGTTTATAATTCATTTCACGTTTAATAGCTATAACCCATTATTTCCAAATACCTATAATGTCTTCATCACTTAAATACTAAAACCCTAGCATATATAACCCCTAAGAATTATCCCCTATAACCCCTAAATACTTGTATGTATTACCATTAACACTTAACACATATATTGTTTATCCATAATTAGTGCCTATAACCTCTTCCTCTAAACCCTTAGAAGGAGTGAAAATAAACCATAAAATAGTTCAATAGCACCAAATTACTAAATCACACAGAAAAATTTTAAGTATTGACCTTCAAAATCTCAGCTATGTAGAGTCTGATCAATTCAATGTTTCTCTTCATAAAAGAGAATTGAAATCAAGATTTCATAAAAGCCAGAACACCATTGCATCAGAACACCCGAATGATTTTCGCAACTATAGAAAATGATTGTCGTAACTATAGAAAATTTGTCGTAACTGGGATATATATATGATTGATTTGTCGCAAATGAACGTTTGATTCCCACACGTGCCCTTATTGGTTGCTAGAGAGATTAAATGATGGTTAGTCGCTAGAGTGAACAAGATTCGTCGTTAAAATGACCAACCTGGAATGTTGGTCGCTAGAGAGACCAACATTTGGACCCCCCCCAAAAAAAGGTATATTTAGTACAAAAAATGCAAAAAAAATATGACGAAATTCTAAACCATCGTAATATTCCATCATAATTTGCGCCCAATGTAGTAGTGTGCTGGAAGGAGCATCCTTCCTAGAGATTGAACCATCAGAGTCGTTGGTCGCAAGGTTCTCCACCTTGTGGTATACGAATGATATGTCGAAGTAGTGGCAGTCGAACACTGTGTTCCATGCCTACTACCAACAACTGAAGCGTGATATTGAGGAATTTCCACGCATGACACTGAACACATTGCACCAGTACAGACTGCTAGTGAAGTTCCATGCAGATTGACACTTTATCTATATCACTGTGCGTAGGGATGAGAGAAAGGAGGAGTTACAGTCCTATTATAAGCTGACCGACGAACACATGGAGGATATCACCAAAGAATGGTTGGCGAAGTTCCTTTTACCGATTGAAGATACAGAGCTCTCCGATGATGACATCATAGGAATCCCCTTCGTCACCCGGGTCGAGCATATCGAATAGATTAGCACGAATAAAAATAAGAAAAAGGGAGAAGTACAACATATAGAAATTGATGAGGAGGATAGCGCCTCTGAAGAAGATGGATCTGGCTCGCCAGAAGGAGGAGGAGAAGACCAAGGAAATGGACAAGGAGGAGGGGATGAAGGATAAACAAAAGAATAAGGTGAAGCTACACTGCCTCAGGATCTCCCTGTTGGAACAAAGACTTCGCAGAAAAGGAAGGATTCCTCAGAGAAACCTTTGGCAAGAAAGAAGATGTGCGCCAATAAGCCCAATATGAAGGCCATGCTCACAGAGGATGACTTTGATCTAATTATCGCAGTCATGGAGGATGCTTCAAAGGATATCTTGCAGTGATATGGAGCAAAGCAGGAGACATATGAAAGAATATAGAAGGAGTTGAAGGAGATACAACAAGCCATCCATTCAAGCTGCACAGTACCTACCACGCCTTCTTCATCAAATATTGTAGAATTGGGGGATGAGCCCGCCCAATTACAAAGACTAGTAGATGCAACAAAGACTCGGCTTCAGCAAGTCCAAGAAGAAAAGGAGTGGGCTACAGAAGTCTTGAAACAAGAAAAGGAGTAGGTCTTAGAGCAACTACGAGTTGCGTAGTCTTGCATAACCGCCTACGAGAAGGATAAAGATCAAATTCGGGCGATGTTCAAGGAGGACAAAGAAAATATACAGAAAGAAAAAGACCAGCTGCTCACATAGAAGACTATGGTCAAAGAAGTGGTGACTAAAGAACTTTTCTTTGTGCTGGGCTTGGCATAGGAGGAACAAGAGTCAGTCAATATTCAAGTGGGGAAGCTCGTTGAGGCCATTTAACATCTTCAAGAAAGGATAACAGAGTTAGAGATCCAAGCAGTGCCGAGCACTCTGCAAGAAGTGTGTGATCAGAAGAAGGAAGATGCCAAGAGTGCAGTTGTAAGGATCAAGACCCTCTCCTCATAATGTAAGCAGTTGAGTGATAGAAGTGCACAAACCTATGAACGCCTCGTAGAAGATCTGAAGCTGAGAAAACTGGAAGAACAACTACAATAGGTGCAGTAGCAGGCATCCACCATGCAGGTGCAGATGAAGATGCTCACTGCGGTCGAGCGAATGAAAGGATCATAAGAACAACGCGCAGTCGAGCAGTAGATTACTACCATTCAGAGCAGAGTCATGGAAGTTACATAGAGACTACAACCGATGCAAGATGAAGCCTACATGATTTTTGAAGAGATTGAAGGACAAGGATCACATCTAGACCAAGTGGTTGTGACAGTGGAAAAATGCCCGGAAGGGTCTGTTACAAAGAAATTGATTCAGGATTCCACCGAGCAGCAGGCTATGGTGAAGCAGCAAGTCGAGGCAGCTCGAGCTAAGCTCGAGGCCTTTGAAAGATTTTTTCCTAGATCTAAGTGACTCAGGATAATTCACAGGTGAGTGTTTGGGGCTTGTTGTCGCTTGACCAATTTTTGAGGAAACATTGGTCTTGTTGGATCAATTTTTGGACTTCAACAGGTTGACCGAAGATGGAGTGCCCAGGCAGAGCTAAGATTGCAGGATCTCACTTGTTTTGTGGGCTTATTGACCTAGCAAAGGGTTTACTAGGGTTTATGTAATGGGTTATGGGATGTTGGCCCATGGGTTTACCCATGATTAGGCCTTTTTGTAAATGTATAAATAAGTAGCTAAGCGATGTAAGAAGCATGGTTGGCTATGTGCACGATATGTTGTAAGTGTTAATGTTAGCTATGTGCGCAATATGTTGTAAGTTATACTGTTGTCTTAGTGAAAGAATATGATAAGTCTTGTAGAGCTAAGTGCAAGAGGTTGTAAGTTGCTTTGTGAAAACTGACTGTGAAAAGTAAGGCTCTGTGGTAATAAGGAGTTGGTTCTGTGCCTTAACCTGGTTTTGGGAAGGAGGATCTGGTGCACAACGCATAGATCTCATGTCCTCTATGGAGTTTGGCTCTATGGCTTTCTGCATAGGAGAGAATGAAAGTAAGAAGATTGAAGCAAAATAAAGAAGAAGAATAATTTGGTGGACGTAGCCCCACACTGGGGTGAACCACGTATATCCTGTGTCTTGATGTGCTTCGTGCGATGTGAATTATGTTGTTTGTGTGCTTAGTTTTGTTGTTATAATGTATTATGAATGCATATGATGTTGTTGCTTAGTTATTAATGGTATTAAAGATAAATGAATGCTATATATGAGCTAATGCTATGTGCCAAGTGATTGGAAGTGTTTGATTTTCATTGTTACTGTGCCAATCTATATTTAGGGTTTGATCCACAATGTGATTAAGACTAATGAATTGATGCATATTCTTATCTAAGTGTTCTATAGAAGTGTTGTAATCATATATCTTTGTCCCATCTTGGCTGTAGACACATGTGTCCTGTAACCCCCCCTGCCTCTACCTCGAGTGAGACTTCATTTGCTTTGCAGGTATTTCCAAAAGGGTCAGTAGTTAGGGTTTTGTTAGTGCATTGTTAAAGCGTTGAACCCTGGGTCTGCCCCTATGCCAACAAAAACCAAAGTGATAATAGAGTTCGACAATATCGCCTACATCTCCGGGCCTTTGTCTCAATGGGTGATGGTTTCTTATTTATGTTCAAATCTTTAAAAGTACATCATAACAGTGCCAAAATGATTAAAAAATGATCATCCTATTCTACCAGATCTCAAGAACCCAACAAAACTTACGACACTGAAAACGGATGAACGAAGCTCCCAGAAATGGCCTACAAAGGTGCTCTCTTCAATGGCTTGCCTGCATAAAAATGGCTTTGGCTCAAAAATCCTTCATCATTTTCCAGTTCTCAACCTCCCTTCATGGCTTCAAGAACCTTTGGTTTATATAGACTTGAAGTGGGTAACAACCTCCCAAATTCTCCCCAATATATGGCTTCAAAAAGGGCCCAATATCTCCCAATATTGGTTAAAATCTCTCAAAATTGCTGAGAAAATCAATAAAAATCATTATATAAAGTGGAAAAACCCACTTTTGGGTAAATAATTAGGGCACAACCTATTTTCTCATGAGCTCTTGGTCCTATGGAGTGCCTCCATGTGGCCTCGGGCTAATACCTGGCGAGTTGTCCCCCTTGTTGTTTGGCTCCTGGTCATGTGCACCGGCCATATGGCTGCGAGCTTTTGATCCACACACCCCAATTCCATCATCCCCCTGGTCAATAGGCCTTTGGTTACACCCCTTGTTCGGCGGGCTAGCTCGACCGAACGGGGATAACCCCTAAACTCTGCGCTAAGCATCAGATCCAGGTCACATGTTGCGATCGTGTGAAAAGTTGTTAATGTCAGAGCTAAAACTATATATCTATGCCACCAGTTTGTTGGAGTGGTCATATGTGGTTCCAATGTGATCATGGGCTAAATCATATACTATCTGCGCCAAATGTTAAGGCTTGGGCCCGTGGAAAGGTTACATGGTATGGTCGTGTGTCAGGGGCTGGGGTTAGGCTCCAACCCTTTAGTCCCCCGCTTGACAAACCTTGCGAACTTAAATATATGTGGAGAGATATATGGGTAAGAAACACCATCTAGGTGATCTGGTAGCCTGGCCCATGGAGGTCACGGGTTCGAATCTTGTTGAACCCATAAACATTTACCACAACGACCAATGGAGGGGTGCCATGTGTCACCCCTTGAATTGTCCACCTTCCACGTCAGTGCCAATGCACCCTACCACGTCATATGTACAACTATATGGCATGTACATTCAGCTTCCACGTCATCACTGTACGGACTGTATAGTCAAGATTGTTTTTTTTACCTGTTTAGCCAAATGAGCAGATCGTGATATTTTTCACATACGACGTCTATTTGAGCCCATTCAAGTTGCGTTGGGTTCCTATTGACGATGCCTACACATGTTTGTTTGGAAGCCATTCTAAGCACTTTGATTGTTAGGCGTTCCTGGATCTATTTTGGTCCCGAGATCCAATTCTGGATCACACCTCCCCACTAAGGACCTTTTGGTCCTCCAAAAGGTTACTTATCAGTCATCAAGTGAACGATAGGTCACCCAAATTTTTCTCTATATTTAAACTTTGTCCTATGCACCTGTCTCATCAAGATCAACTGTAAAACAACCATGATAACTAACAACATATTGTTAGCCACTTGTATTCGGTCACATCTTATTGAAGCCACTATCATCCATGTTGACAACATTACTAATGATAACATCAGAAATATGACTGCAAATGAGCTAATATGTTTGTAATACTTGCACAACATTAGCTTATCTTGAAGCAAAGTGTGATTGATCTTCCATTCTACAATCACCTCATGTTCTTTCTTAAGATGAATTACTTGATTTGAAACAATTATAGGTGTGTTTCTTGCATGAGTCTCCTTTCTTAATTGTTCCATTGTTTGAAGAGAATGATTTTGTTTAAAATGATGAGCATGTACCACATATTCTTTTCCTACTTTGATTAAGTGATATTGATTCTTTTCCCTGTAGAAGATTTCTTTGCGATCATACAAATAACGAATGCCTAAGACCATTCCACATTCATTGAGTGGCACCACATCACATGTTACCTCATCCACAAACTTAGATGATATTGCAAACTTTAATGTGCATTTCTTTGTTATATGAAATTGATGATTGTTGCTTATCCATTTAAGTGTGTAAGCCTTATGATGCACTTGAGTGTTTAATCCCAATTGTTTAACCAATTCATCTGAAATTAAGTTAGATTGAGATCCACTATCTATCAATGTGTCTACCTTAGTATGCCTCATAATGACACTAATATGAAACAATTTACTTCTACAATAATATCCATCACCAAGTTTACCTTTCAAACCAACCAATGAGACTTTAGATTCATCACCTGAATCTGATCCCAAGTCTGTTGGCCATGTTGTTGCTACAACTATTTGCCTCCCTTTTCTTTCTTTGAACCACTTTGGTCTCTTCTCGGGATGCAATTTCCAGCAGTGGTCCTCATCATGCCCTTATTTATTGCAATGCTTGCAAGAGGGCTTCTCTTCCTTTCCTGCCACTCAATTTTCCTTCTTTCCTTGAAGACGATTCCATTGATACACCAACCCTTGTTTTCCCTTCTTCAATGTTTGTTGCTTGAACATAAACCTCGTCAAGATTAGTAGGTCCAAACATAAATACAGTGTTATGAATATGTGTAGGTAAACCTCCTATATACTTCATAAGATTTTCTTGGGTATGTAAAGGAATATCTAACATCAATGCCATTTTACAAAATCCATCTGTGTATTCTTGCATTGTTTGTCCCTTTCTTAGTTTAAGACCTTGCCATGTTTATAACCCAAAGGATAGAATTTCTTTCTAAGTGCAGAAACAAAAACTTGCCATGATGGAAATACATTACCCACTTGTTGCGTGCCATTTTGCAACTTGCTTTTCCACCAGATGAGAGTTGTGCCTGCAAGTCTAAGTGATGCCAACTTGATTTGAGTTGCCTAATCCTTGATATGTTGTCCATTGCAATAAACCTCCATCTTTCTGATCCAGTTATCAAGTCTCTCTGCATTGACTTCACCATCATACATAGGTAATTCAAATTTCACATCAAGCTTAAGTAAAGGCATTTCTTGTTTATGTTTATGGACATGTTTTCTTACAGTGAATTTAGAACTTGAACTTGAAGAAGAAGAAGTTGATGGAGAAGAAGGAGGTGAAGGAGGAATTTGAGGAGGATACTCTCCTTCTTCATATTTAACCTTTGAATATTCACTTAGAACCGGTCTCTTTTGTTCAAAGTAATCCTCATATAGAACCTTCATCATCTCCGACATGGTGAAGAAAGTTTTCCGAAACTCTTTCTCATCATGAGAAAGTCCCTCTTTCGATGCCATCTTCTCACTTTGAGAAGTTCTCTTTCTCGATCCAATCTCATGATTCTCTTCAACAAGCTCGCCTTCACCATGATTCATCCTTTCCCTAGTAATCATGCAAACTCAAAAACCAACTATCAACTAGCTCTCATACCAATTGATACGAAAAGATCTTTTAAGGACAATGGTTGAGTTATTATGCATGAGTTATATTACCATTTAGGAAATGAATGAAAGAGGAAGAATTAATTAAGAAACATGCCATCCATATAAACATACACAGATCTAGAAATAAGCATAAAAAAACAACAAGCCATAAATACCAAAGTGATAACGGAGTTCGGCAATCTCGCTTACGTCTCTGGGCCTTTGTATCAGTGGGTGAGGCTTTATTATTTATGTTCAAAGCTTTAAAAGTACATCATAACAATGCCAATATGATTACAAATTGATCTTCCTGAGTTTTACCAGATCTCAAGAACCGAACAAAACTGACGGCACTAAAAATGGATGAACGAAGCTCCCATAAATGGCCTGAAAAGGTGCTCTCCTCAATGGCTTCCCTGCATAAAAATGGCTTTGGCTCAACAATCCTTCATAATTTTCCTATTATGAACCTCCGTTCATGGATTCAAGAACCTCTGGTTTATATATTATTGAAGTGGGTAACAACCTCACAACTTCTCCCCAAGATCTAGCCTAAAAAAGGATGCAATATCTCCCAATATTGGCCAAAATCTCTCAAAACAACTGAGAAAATCAATAAAAATCATTATATAAAGTGGAAAAACGCACTTTTGGGCAAACAATTAGGGTGAAACCCATTTTTTGTGAGCTCCTAGTCTTATGGAGTGCCTCGATGTGGCCTCGGGCTAATACCTGACGCGTTGGCCCCCTTGTTGTTTGGCTTCTGGTCCTATGCACTGGCCATATGGTCACGGGATTCTGCTCCATGTGCTCCAATTTCATTAGCCCCCTAGTCAATAGGCATTTGGTTATGGCCCTTTGTTGGTGGGCTAGCCCGATCGACTAGGGCTAACCCCTAAACTTCGCGCTAAGCATAAGATCTAGGTCACATGTTGCGGTCATGTGGCAAGTGGTTAGTTCGAGGGCTATACCTATATATCCTCACCAACAGTTTGTTGGAGTGGTCATATGCACTTCCATTGTGATCGAGGGCTGGAGAATATACTATCTGTGCCAAATGTCAAGGCTTGGGCTCGTGGCAAGGTTACATGGTATGGTCATGTGTCGGGGGCTGGGGCTAGGCCTCAACCCTTTAGTCCCCCGCTTGACAAACCTTGCAAACTTAAATATATGTGGAGAGGTATATGGGTAAGAATCACCATGTAGGTGGGTTGGTAGCCCAACCTACATGAAAACTCGGCCTCCCATGGAAGTCATGGGTTCGAATCACTTTGAACCCATAAAATTTTACCACAACGACCAATGGACGGGTGCCATGTGTCACCCCCTAACTCGTCCACCTGCACCTGCCATGTCAATGCCAATGCACCCTGCCATGTCATCTATATGGACGTATGGCCTGTACAGTCAACTGCCACGTCAACACTATACAGATTGTACAGTGAGCATTTTGTTTTTGCCTATTTGGCCAAATGGATAGATCGTGATATCTTTTGCATACGATGTATGTTTGAGCCCGTTCAAGTTGTGTTGGGTTTGTATCGACGAGGCCTAAGCACATGTCCATTTTGAAGCCATTCTGAGAACTTTAATTTTTAGGCCTTCCTAGACACATTTTGGTCCCGAGATCCAATTTTGGATCAATAGGACAAGGGATATCTCCATTCATGGTTGTAACAAACTCTCCTGCCTCTATTCTCTTAAGCTCAGGTAAGAAGTAATATCTATGATGACGATCATCCCAAGGTCTATCTGACCCAGTTATTGCCTCCAGGATTGCCTTGTAATAGGACAAGACTAATTCCAAAGGGTCTTGAGTGGCGAGAGAGTCTTGAGCCCAAATAGGCTCCAGAACAGGATCTAGCTCTTGTGTTGGAGTCAGATCAGGGTTGGCCAAGGCTTGATGGATAATGTTGTATGGAACCTCAGCATCGGATGAGGGCATGGCCATGCCAAGGTTCCATACCCCTTCCATCGAATCCCACGGGGAAGGTAAATTCCACGGGCCTTCAAAGTAACTCATTTTGAAAAACATAATTTGAAGAATTACAACCTTTCGCTAGTCGGGGACAACCAAAATAAACCTAACATCATTGGAATGCGGTGGATAGTCAAAATTTCTCATCAAAGATGTAAACAATCCAACACCTAAGTTAACAGTGCCCGTTTGCGGGTATCAGTCATCGAGACCGTGTATTCCCTCGATGAAGGGTCAGGGCGAGAAAAGGATAACTGGTCAACGATTATAATCTGACCTTCGTGAGGAAAGAATAAGACCTGAAAAATGGTGGCTAAAACTGCATTTATTACATAAGTCCAACTCCGCCCTAACAAAATATTGTAGTCGAGAGGTGCATCGACTACTTCAACCTCGACACACACAGTTTTACCCTCCAACTGCACAGGGAAAGAGGGAATTATACCATGTGGTATGAACAACCAACCATCAAACACCGTAAGAAATGTGGGCGACGGAGACAACTCCGGATGACCAATGTCTTTCCAACATACCAACAAAATCACACAAGTCGATGCCCCCTCATCAACCATTGTATGGAAAATGTTCCATGTCAATGATTTTGTGGTGTACGCCACTACTATCTAAAAGGAGACATGGTCAGTAGGATAAAAAATGATCATACCTGAGCTACTGGGCTCAACCACTCCCAAGGAAGACAACAAATCTTTTCTTTGCGAGGGGAAACTTTAGAGAACCTCCAGAGTATACATAGCATAAGGATTTTGTGCCAGATTCTCCATGATGGAGTAATTCTGAGTAGCTCTCGTGTTTGGATTGTGAGAATAATTTTCGAACACACCTTTAGGGATGCAATTCATTGTTTCTCCCACTGTCTTCTCAATTTGAAGAGGATTCAATGGGTTGGAGGCTTATTTTCCCTTCTCCACAGATTTCAGTGTTCTGTAATTATGAGCTCTGATCGATAAATCCTCTTAAGCTTTCATCATATATATGTTTTCTTCCCCATTGTTATTATTATTGGGCACATGGGTTCCCTGACTGCCCCCAGCCGCCCTCATTGATGTAGAAGCTTGAGCCATATTTTACCCTTGTGGAAAAGGGTTTTTCAACACATCAGGTTGTTGTTGTGCCAGTAGCTTCTGGGATTCTGCAAGTTGAGGGCATAGGTGAGTCAAATGGTCATCCATGCAAAGCTTAAATAGATTCTTCACCTTTATCTTTTTAGTTTTTCCCTCGCCAACATTATTTGCAGCCTTTTTATCTCCCTTACACTTCTTGTTTTTTTGTTTCTTCTTTCCCTTGGTTTCTTGGTTAGCCTTGGGAGTTTTCGATTGCACACTATGTACATCCGACGTCTGGGTTATGGGGACAACCAAACTAGGAGTTTGGATGGCCACATTTTGTTGAATCAATAGCTATTATAATTGACTAGACAACAGATCCGTGGACTTGCTTTGTGCTGAGCCTACTATGCCATCGGCGTGAGGTCCATACTTTTTATTGTCTTTGTTGAGAGTTAGAAGTGGTGCATTGGGTAAGATCTCGTATAGCATGTCGGAATCAGAGTAAATCAGCTCGAGCTGTTGGGCTCTCATAATAGCTTCTTCTTCGGAAAACTCCCCGTATGTTGCAACGTCTTTGTACACACAAGGAACCAAAGACTTTAAGAACCACTCAAGCAATAAAGCAGGAGGGACCTTGAATTTAATCAAACTCTTTTGTCACTTCCATTCTTGGATGTGATCCGAGATATGGTTAGCTTTCATCTACTCGAAGTTAACCAACAACTCGGTGTCGGCATCGTATCTCACTGGCAGTTGGAAATGGATCAAGAAAACCATATCTAGGTCATTAAAGTAAGAATACTTCAAGCTGGCGAGCTTGATATACCATTTCGATGCACCCCCTATAAGAGTGCATTGAAATAAGCACAACTGAATGGAGTCCTCCTTCAACGAGTTGGATGAGCACCACAAGTGAAAATTTGTGACGCGATCACTTAGATCTTCGTCAGGCTTTCCCTCAAACTTAGGGATGTCAGACGAAAACTTAGTCGGCATGGGGGGACAACGCAGATCATGACAAATTGGGTCATTTAACAAACTCGACAAATCTAGAAAATGCAGAGTTGCCAGAAAAGGTAGTCTTGGTTACAGAGTATTTACATGAAAAGAGGGACTTCGATTTTGGCTGGCACTAGGTTGCCAGAAAAATTTTGGCTACTGGCCAGGGTTTTGGTAGATGCCATGATGGCCCTGTCCATTGAAAGGGACTTGCGTCTGATGTTGTATCATCGACTAATTCCTAAATTTATATGACATGGCTTGTGCAGGGATTTCACCTTATACAATGTTCCATAGACCTTGGTTGGGGATTAGCCCAGCTGACCCTCCTGGAATAGGTACTGAACCTTGCCCGACGTTTCACATAGTGTGGGAGGGGTTTCTCCCAATCGACATCCCTTGTGAGGGAAATGATCCCTTCCAGGCATTCCTAAGACCTTGTGAGGAGTAAACTCCTTTCATCACTTCCTATGAAGGAATGCAACCTTGCATAGATTTTTTTTGACCAAAGACGGGGTTGGTCCCAGTCAAGAAAGAAAACGAAGTAAAAGCGTTATTTCCAAATGCACCAAAAAAATAAAACGACATTGATCCCACCGAATTCCTGAAGGATGAAGGTCCCTTTATCCGTCCACTAAACAAATTATAGTTGGTATTAGGCCTGATTGTCTATTGAAACATGCCACCGAGCGAAGCAGACGGGGGAGGGATTTGACCCCCACCGTAAGGAATAGCATTGAATGGGGTGGTGGTACCCATTGCAGATCCTTGCAAGGGATCGTTAGAGCTCCCTTCCCTAAGACCAATGGTCTGTAGGGTAGAGTATGTGAGAATCGATTTAGAGTCAAAACCAGGCATCCCATATGAAAAGGGAGTGCTTGATGTGTTCTAAATGAAGGGAATAGTGTTCGAAGTCGTCGAAGGAATCAAACCACTTCCAAAAATAGTGGGTTTCGGGAAAACCATGGTGTTGACAAGCGGAGGTGGGGGAGGAGGTAAAACACCCCCTCCTGTGGCAGTCATGATGAGAGTACGAGGAATCTCTGACGAGGTAGTGTTCGTAGTTTCCATCGTCGCTTGTCGAACAAACTATCGTTCAGGAGAAATCACCTCGGGGGGGACTATCTGAATTAGAAGTGGCACCGATAAGTCGGTGATCAGAGTATTTGTTGGCCTAAAACCTTCGGTCTTGAGGTCATAAACAATTAATTTCTTCTGTGTAGGAAAGTATTCTCTCGGAGTTGGCCCGGGTATAGTTTCCTGTGGCCCGATAGCTTCGAACGATCCTTCTTGATATATCATGTGCCTCAATGGTGGTGGAGGTGGCTCCAAAGTAACCGATGACAGGACCTGAAGCCTATGCAAACGACGGAGCTGTTGATATTCCATCTTGTGAAATGATCAACCGACACTGTAAGGTTTGGATAACGAAAAACACAGAGCACATACTAAAAATTCCTAAAGGAAAATAAAGAAGACAACTAACTAGTAAGAAGAACAATTACGCCAATCGACACTAGAGCAACTTACTGGTGAAAGTGTAACTCGAACACGAAAACACCCTTCAGGTATATTTTGCAAAGCATGATTCGACATATTCCCTAGGCACCACGGTATACCCCCGTAGTCACCTGTGTAAGTCCATAAAAATTGGCAATTAGGTTGCCAGCTCACAGTCAGTCATCAGGCGGGTACAGTTGACAGTCGGGTTGATCGTAATGAGTAGGATAACAAAGTCTGAATCCCTTCAAGGGTACCGAAGGAAATTGGTCCAAAAGACAATTGAGGATATCGAACGGATTCAAGGTCTATGAGGCTCCGTAGTCAAATGCGATCAGTGTGATTCCCAAGAAAGACCCTCAATATACAATCCCCACTACGCTTGGTATGACTTTGGAGGGGTTATCTCCTCTAACTTTCCTTACGCGACCTCATGTTTATCCCCTGTGTTAGAGGGGGCTCCCAGCTAACTCTTACAACGCTGGAATCTTAACACTCCCTATCACAGACTCCAATGTTTGTTTAGATGGCCTTGAAGAGTTTCCTCTTCACACCTATTTCAAGGAACTAAAGCTTAGACTAGTTGGTGAACCCTACAAACAAAAAGTCTAATATATTTTAAGTTAAGCATTGATTTTATGGGCTTGATTTACTCAAAGGATATGAACGTGCAACTTGTGGTGTTTGGAAGAGATGAAAGAGAAGAAAACTTTAGATCATTTATGAAAAAGAAAACTAGATACTTCAAATTTAAAGAAAAGGCTTCTAAATCTTTGTCAATGTGAACTTCTCAAAACAATATTCCAAGATCCTATAACCGAAATTTTCCTAAAATATCTCTTCGTTTCACAATGAAAAAATTCTTATACTTTCAGGAAAATAAGAAGGGACTTTGAAATAAAAACTCTTTTCTTTTTGGAAAAGGCAACCTACGCTACTATAATCAAATTAAATGCATGAACACAATCTTTTTTTATTTTTTTGAAATTCTTATACAAGAAAAACAGAAGTAAAAGATTCTTTTCATTTTTCAAAGCATAATATGGATAAAGAGAAGACAAAATCCAAGACTCATACAGACCCTAGACCATGGCATAAATGCAGGGACTCAAAAGAATCGAGAGGATGATCTAACGCATATAGGTCAACACTAAACCTCTAAGGAAAACAAAGAATATCAAGAAACAAGTTAAAATTGAATCTTTAACCCAACCAAAGACCACTAAGAGAGACCCTGTAAAGTCCAAGAAAGGTCAGAGAAGCCCAAAGCTTCTGTCAAGAAAAAGAAAAACTCCTCCTTTTTAAAAAAAAAACCTTTTAAGACACAGAGATTCGGGTTCTTACACTAGCAGCTTGTGTATGTATGCGGGTTGAGCCAAAGCAAGGCGTGTATACCTTTGAAAGATTTCAAAAATAAAAAGGGCTTGGCATACTAAATGGGAGGGGAAGGTCGTAGGCACCAGGAAGGTGACCAGAGACCCTAAATTGACTCAGTAAACCTGGAAAAACTCAAAAATAAATTGAAAAAACCAATTTAAACCAAAATCTCCCTCTAAGACCCTAGAGAGACTCGCCAGTGGAGTCGCCAATTTTGGTAGCGGAAAAAATACCCCTATTACTATACTGGGTCGAGGTACAAGGAAAGCACTAATTTCACTTAAAATGCATTCCTATTCCTAAACTACCCCAAAACTATCTAAACTGGAAGAAAAGAGAGATGAAGGAAGATCAGAAGGTGTACGTTTGGTCCTAACGTCCTATGTAGACCTCTGCCACCTTTGTATCTTCCTAGGCTATGAGTCTCCTCCCAAAACATGACCTGCAAGAACACCCAAGAAAACAATGCTAAAAATATACAATCTCTACTTGTTACTTTCAATATTCAGATATAAACATAGATGCATTAATCAATAAATATATAAAGACACAATGTATTAGGACAAGAAAGAACTCTTTTATTCAATATAAAGATCAGAAAGATTACAACCTTCTTATCAGCAAACGCTCTGCGAACCAGTTCCATGCTCCTCTTATTGCTTCTTCAAGTGCATCATTCCCATGCTTGCCTCTCACAACCAATTTAACAATTTGGGAAAGGGAAAGGGTTCTATAAGGAGAAAGGGTTGGAGGGGAATGCTGAGGCCAAATATAATAGTTTCTTTGTTCTCTTACTTGATGTTGTAAATGGAACACCAAGACCTCTTTTTATATAATAAAAATATGGTTATTCGGTTTGGGGATGGGATACAATGGGTGAAATTGTTGGGAAACCCTCAATAGCCTATAAACTCCACCGAATTCCTCGCAATTATATATTTTTTTCAAATTTGGAAGTAAACGTGGGTTGTCTAGCATGCAACTCACGTATGTACGTGGGCTAACAAGAATGTTGCTAGTGTGTGTACAGGGGAAGAAGTTCAGTACAATGCACACATATTCCAAAAAATGGTTTTTTAAAAAGGATCCTCAACAGTAATTTGGAAAATTGTGTAAATGGAAAGGCCAATGCCATGTATGCATAGGTAGGGAATTTTTGGACTATAAAAGTTATTATTACTTTGAACAAGAAATTGTAAAGGATACCTGAGGTAGTCCCACCTAGTGTTATTTCCTTGATCTCTACAAAGCAATGCAGGAAGGTCATTTATCAGACCGAGAACTTTTTCTTCTTCATGATTCGCTCTCAGAATGAGAAAAAGGTTGCAACCACATCGTTGGAAATCTAGGATGACCTTTGCATGGAGCAAAATAAAGTGGATAAGGTCATGGAATAATACAAATACATCTTCTCATCACCTACTGTGGTACCTCTGCATTGTCAGGTCAAGCATCCAATCGATCTGACCCTTGATGCACCACTACCAAATGGGCCAGTCTATTTCAACTCTCTGCTAGAAAATGAGGAGATCAAGCATTAGATCCAAGAAATTATCCACAAGGGTCACATCCTACCCAACTCATCACCTTATGGAAGCCCAATCATGCTGGTGTAGAAGAAAGACGGGACTTGATGACTATGCATTGATTATCAGGCCCTAAGTAAAGTCATAGTCAGGAATTGGTACCTGATTCCTCGAATCGACGATCTCCTTAATCATCTCAAGGGGTCCAAATACTTCAGTAAGATTGATCTGAAGTCTGGCTACCATCAGGTCCCAATAGAACCAACAAATATATGGAAAAATGCCTTCAAGTCAAAAGAAGGTATTTTTTAATGGTTGGTCATGCCCTTTGGTTTGAAAAATTCCCCAACAACTTTCATGAGGATGATGGACGATATCTTGTGGCCTTTCACCAATTCTTGTGTGGTGATGTATCTGTGATATGAAAATGATAAAGGTTTGTGTATATAAAATTGCAAGTGGAAAATGTATGTGTCTTGGGAAATTGGATCAAGTTGCAATAACGTGAAAATATTGAGTTTTTATACTTAAAATGAACATCATAAATAGTCATAAACAACCATCAAAATAAGCACATAACACAACAAAATAATAAAAAAGTTCACCCCTCTCTTGGGCTACATCTCCCGATGCAGATTCCAATGGATTATTTTCATTATATGCTCAAAGTTTAAAAAAAAAATCTTTACAATGCTCAAAATGAAAAATAGATGGCTCCAATGGCTCTAGAATATCCAAAAACCCCTAGATGGGCTCTTTTTGCATCTGGTTTGGCCAAAAATTGAAGAAAATACCCTTCCTGGAAGTTTTCCCCCAATACTTGTTGTGTTTTCTCATCAAAATGCACCCACTATGCCAAACCTCAGCCTATGTCTCACCAAACCTAGCTCACGCAAACAATCTGGGTCAAGGGTGGATTTGTCATGCCGTTAGAACGACTAGCACCTTTCCCAGCGGAGATCCCGATCACATGGCCCATGTGGCCAAAATCTGGCGCTGAAAATCCACACCCATTGGGTAACTCCCCATATGTTCCACATTATTTTTCATATGGTAAGAAATGGTGTGTGTGACCACAGGCTGGGGTAAGCCCTGACCCTTTCTTTCCACTAAATGCAATGCATTTCAAAGTTAAATACCAATTCTGTCGTATATGGTTAAGTCACAACTGGTAGGCGGGTTGGTGGCCCAGCCTACACGAAACCCTTACCCTTGTCGGAGGTCGTGGATTTGAATCTAGTGGAGTCCAACCCAACCATTTTACACAAGGAGGGGGTGCCACGTGGTGACCCTTGAGTATGCCACGTGGCACACATACATTAGTCCATGCAACTGCCACGTGTCAGTCGAAGATTGGTCCACATCATCCAATGCATAGTCATCCTTCCAAATCACTTTCCCAGTCAACATTCCAGTGATCACCCTACCACATCAGATGTATGGTCATATGGACTGTACATTTAGTTGCCACATCATCCTTTACGGAATGTACAATCAACAAATTTTTCCTATTTGAAAAAACAAACAAAATGTGATAACTCCCTCATACGAACTCTGTTGGATCCCATTAAAGTTGCGTTGGGATCGTGAGGACGAGATATACACAATGAAACCATTTTCAAGAAATTTTGAACACTTTTATTTTTGAGCATTTTTTGATCCCCTGGATCACTCCTCCCCATTGCGAAGCTTTTGGACCTCCAAAGGACTACTTAAGTCAATCTGTAGATGAGGGTACAGTTCCCTCACCCTTTCAACCTCAATCCATTTATATTTTCTTGGATTTGTTCCTTTGATACCAACACGAAGGTACTCCACATTCCCTCATTTTGAAGTTCTTATCTTTATGTCAAGGATTGTATCCTCATGCAATTCTGAAAGATATTCTTGCGAGAAGTCATCTATTGAAGGAATGTGAACATTCTCTCCTTGATCATCAATCAAAGGAGTCTCATACAATCTAAATTTTCCAACATTAACAACTGCATACATTTGCATATAAGGAGGCAAAACCAAACGGAAGGCATTGTTACTAATTTTTTCAAGAATTTTAAAAGGTCCATATCTAATTGGTTTCATATTTTTACCTTCTCCTTTAAGCCTCTCTTTGCTAATGTAAAGCCAAAATTCATCTCCAACTTGGAAACTGTGATCAACACGATTCTTGTCATGTCTTGTCGTGTACTTGGCTTGGCTCTTTTCCAATTGTTCTTGTACAATTTGATGCACCAATTGAATTTGTTCAATGAACTTATTTTCTCTAACAATGTCATAATGACCATCAATAGCAATATCCTTCCCAAATATAAAATCTAAAAGAGATTTTGGCAAATCACCAAAACATGCCTCAAATGGAGATGTTTGAGTTGATGAATGCTCAGCCTGGTTATAAGCATGCTAAATGTAGTGTGGGTGATCATACCAAAGCTTAGGATGTTTGTTGCAATAACCACGAAGAAGATGTACTACTATTATATTCACCACTTATGTTTGACCTTTAGTTTGTGGATGAAATGCGGTGCTCTTTTTCAACTTGGTGTCCATGAGTGCCCATAAGCTTGACCAAAAGTTCCCAATAAATCGAGAATCTTGATCAGAAATAATGGATTTGGGAAACCCAAAATGTACCCATACATGTTGAAAGAACATTTGTTATGTTTGTTCAACTATAACTTGCTTCTTACAAGGAATCAAAATGCACATTTTGCTGTAACAACATAAAGATAATCATGCTTCTTTTTTGACATAGGTAATCCTCCTACAAAGTCCATGGAAATGTTTTCCCAAGGACGAGAAGGAACCGGAAGTGGAGTATACAATCCTAACTTTATGTTTCTAGGCTTACTTGTAGCACATAAAGAACATCCTCTTAAATATCGTGCAACACTTTCATTCATTTTAGGCCAATAACAATAGCTTTGCAAATTAGCCACCATCTTGCCTACACCAAAGTGGCCACCAATAAGAGAAGAATGTGCTTCCCTTATGATGTTGAATCTTTCACCCTGTGGAATACATAGCTTGCCAAGATGATACAAAAGTTTATCATGCACATGGTAATACAATTCCTCAACTTGGTTAGAATGACACAAAGTTGCATAAACCTATTTAAAATCAACATCTAAAGCATATTGTTCAACATAACTCTCATGCATGATAGAATTATGCTTAAGAATAACTGAAGCACTAACAATAGGCCGAGAAATCATATCAACAACTTTGTTATAAATGCATTTCTTATACTTGATAACCAAGTGGAATTGTTGTAGGAAACCCATCCATTGGAAGTGCCTTGCTTGTTGTAGCTTTGTTTGTGATTGTAAGTATTGCAATGGTTGATGATCTGTGTGAATAATAGTTTATTTTCCCAATAAATAGTGTTTCCATTTTTTTCACACTTTGCATCAATGCATACAACTCCTTGTCATATGTAAGATAATTAATCACAACACCATTAAAAGTTTCATAATGATAACAAATGGGCTTACCATGTTGCAACAAGACTGCTCCCATGGAATAATTACTTACATATGTTTGTATCTCGAATGGATGTCGTAAATCAGGAAGTGAAAGAACTGGAGCTAAACTAATTCTCTCCTTCAATGCATCAAAATCTTTTTGTTGCTTGCCTCCCCATTGAAAAACATGTTTAATTCTTTTCACGCCATGTAATGGAGTTGCAATGGAGGAAACGTTAGAAATAAACTTTCTCCAATATTGGGCTTCTCGCAAAAAACTTCTAACCTCTGTTACATTGTTGGGCTTGGGCCAATATAAAATGAATTTGACCTTTGAGGGATCTATTTTCAATTCTCTTCCTCCAACAATATGTCCCAGGTAAAAAAGTGAGGTCTTTACAAACTCACATTTAGATATCTTTAAAAACAATCTTTATTTCTTCAAGACATACAAAACTTGTTTCACATGCCTAACATGCTATTCACGATATTTGCTAAATATCAATATGTCAGCCAAGTAGACAATTACACAATATCAATACGAGGCCTTAAAACATCATTCATAACTCTCATGAATGTTGCAGGAGCATTTCAAAGCCCAAATGGCATAACCATCCATTCAAACAAACCTTTCTTTGTTTTGAAAGTTGTCTTCCATATGTCTCCTTCAACAATCCTAATCTGATGATAACCACTTCTCAAGTCCAACTTAGTGAAATACTTATAATCTTTCAATTGATCAATCAAATCCTCAATTCTAGGAAGAGGGTAATGATTCTTTACCGTAATCTTGTTCAAGGCTTTGAAATATACACACATGCACCATGTACCATCTTTCTTTGGTACTAAAAAAATTGGTGACCCGCATGGCGATGTGCTTGGAATGATAACCCCTTTGTCAAGAAACTCTTGGATTTGTTTTTTAATTTCAACATTCTCCATGACTAACACCCTGCATATGCCAATGTTTGGAAGAGGATAATTTTGTTGCAATTGGATCTGATGTTGGATACCTCATTTAGGAGGAAATCCTTTTGGCTCCTGAAACATCTCATCATATTGGTTAACAACCTCATATAAATCAAATTTTAACTTTGCATCACATCCTTGGAAATATTATTTTTCAACATTGTCTTTGGGTTTGATCATCAAGAGTACAAAGTTCTTACTAGTATTGACTAATCTCTTCATTTGTCTAGCATTTACAAGTGAAACAA
>JASDQU011314818.1:0-15881 GCA_032191745.1 Picea mariana | reverse complement strand
ATAGACTCATTACAATTTATTTTTATGTTCGTAGATGGAACTTGAAGAAGAACAAAAAAATCGAGGCAATCAACCAAACATTCAACAAAATAACCCAAGGCATGGGAGTAGCTCGAGCACTAACAACATTTCCACTGAAGAATAATGACCAATATATTTGGATATTAATGCAAGCTGCAAATTTATTTTTTTGAAATAATTATCTGTGAAAATCAGACATTTTTGTTTAATGTAATGTACATAGTGTCCCAATTGAAAGACAAGGGATTACCGATAAGTGTACCATTTTGTATGACAAAGACCCTCTTATTCATATAATAAAATATGTTTTAATTTATTCTATTGCGTTGTCCAATGTCCCGGTGAAATGTTACATCGATGATTAAATATATGGATGACGAAATATTATAATTAAGAGATGCAAAATATGATGATATAACAAATTAATTCAAACATCATATCCAAATTCACTAATAAAAATATAAGATATATGTAAATTTTTTGATAAATAATGGAATTAGAAAATAACAATAATTGCACTATCACAGGTCAATGTTTCTTAGTGTATTTTAATTATTAATCTCATCGGTGCGTTTAATATTAAAACTCACCTGTGCGTTTCATATGAAATGTGCATCAGTGCTTTTATGTAATCAAATATCCTTGGTTTCAATATTTATTTAATACCACAAAATTATATTAAAAAATTGGACTTCGGTGCATTAAGCTTATACAAAGCACCGATGCTTTTGTGTTATTAATACACATCGACGCTATTGTGTTATTGAAAATCACCAAGGCTTGTTTACTACTAAAAATCATCGGTGCTTTTGATTTTTAATGCACTAGGGGGGTTTTCCAGGTAACGCACTGGTGCATATTATTTTATATAGCATCAGTGCCTTCTTATTAATAACACACCAGTGCATTCTAAGAAGAAAGCCCTGGTGTTTTATTTTTTTTTACTCTCCTGGTGCATTTTATTGTTAAAGCCACGGTGCTTATAAGACAAACACCTCGATGCTTAAATATTTTACTGCCCTGGTGCTTGCATATTTTACTGCCCTGGTGCTTGACGTTAAGTGTACATCACTGGTGTTGTAGGTGTATGTACGCATCGGTGCTTGCTCCTTATACAAACACATAGATTTGTAAACATCCACTAACACCTATGGCCACCCATATTTTTTTAGTTATAATCAACTTCATTTATAGTATCCGCAAAAACATCTGCTATTGAAAACATATGTTGTAGTGGAGGGTTTTTTGACAATTTTTGCCAATTTTGTAACACTAGAAACCTCTGCTATAACCTTCGCTAAAAGGTCTTTTCCTTGTAGTCCATTACTTTTCCGAGTGATCATTGGTGAAGTCATTAATTTCCTGTTCACCTCGATATCCTTGCATCGTGTTTCTTCTTCTGCTCTTAACTACCTAAATCGCCTCATAGATTTTGTTGTGTCTATTCATCATGTTTGGTGTTAATGGAAAAATGGCTGCCATGTTGTTTGTGTTAATGGTTTTTAATGTTGTCACCATCCCCCAACGTTACCTATAAAATCTCCCTTGGTTGACTACTCACTGATATCATGTTCTCATCAATTTCTTTGTATCTTTATTCCCAGATCCCCCTAAGAACTTTTTGAGCATGCGCCTTTGTTCACTAGTTCACTTTTTCTACCAATGTTTGTCTGT
The DNA here is from genome assembly GCA_032191745.1 of Picea mariana. Lineage (NCBI taxonomy): Eukaryota > Viridiplantae > Streptophyta > Pinopsida > Pinales > Pinaceae > Picea > Picea mariana. Next base: position 14,186 of record JASDQU011314818.1, on the reverse strand, counting down.
TACGATGGTATGCACTACTGGTTGGGGAGCCCTTCCCAAAACTATTATTCCATAGGAACTAATTGGTCTATGTTTTATAGTTCATAGTGATCTCCATGGGAAGGTCGAGCAAACTCGACTGGTCAACCTAGATTTCACAAATGATGCCTTGTTTCCGCAAATGGATATTCATGGATTTATAGATTGTAGCACATTTCTAGAGGGAAAGTTTCAGTGGTAGTGGAAACCTGAACACATACCACTGCGGGATTCCACCTTGATGAGTCTCTGTGGCCTACCAGTCTTTGGCACTACTATAGAAGCCAACCGATCCTTATCATTCGGGTGCACAATAATACCTTATGGTTAGAACAAGCATATCTCATCCATGCCAAGAATATTCATAAGCTCACCAAGTTGTCCATAGAAGGGCAGGTGTTACAGATGGCTTCCAAGGCACTGGGAAGCATGGGCAAAAAGGGTGAAATTAGCTTATATGAAAAATACAAAACTAGGTGAGGAGGTTTTGTAGCGCACATTGCATCGATCAATGATGAGTAGGTCTACATGGCCTGCTATTTGATTTCTGGGAAAGTAATGAAGAATTACACAAAAAATGAGTGCACCCTTGATTCCATAGCAGTAGTAGAATTCAAAAAAAATGGTGCACCATTTAATTGGTGTAAATACTTGCTCATATAAATGTTCCAGGCTTGTACAGATAGGCATGAGAAGGTTGGGCACTTCATATATGGCTATTTATCAATAGAATTCGGTATGTGGAAGTGGCAGCCGCTGCAAGGTTGCCAAATCTCTTGCATTTCTAACGACCGAATTGTTAAACTCTTCGACCCCTGGCATATTTGCATTGTGACCATCAACGAAACAACTCACACTGTATCCTTTTCTCAATGGTATAAATACCTCATCGCCGCAACTCAAAGGCCATGAATTCCATAATCATTTATCAATCGGCACACCCACAACATCTGGTTCGGGTTGATCCGTGACCATACATTTGTGCGATCTCTTGGAGTTGCTCCAGCTCTTTTCCATATGACCCCTTTACCATTTTATTTGGATGAGTTTGTTTTCGACAATGAAGTCACCTCCTAGATAGGTGCCATTGTCAAAAATAAGAAGTATGGTGCCTCTTACATGATTCCTTCCATCTAGAAATGGTCATATCCTACACATACCTATGGTGCAGAGACCATCTCTGAGGAAGGGGACAACTAAGGTGAAGAGGAAGTGTTATCCAAGGGTTTCAATTCATATTCCCTTCTCTTTTATCCCAAACGATGCCACTATTTCGGGTAAGAAATTATCAGAATTCCTTACTTTTGTTTTCCCTCAGAAGAAGCCATGCAATGAATCTCGCTCCAAGTTTGTCGTTGACCCCATTTTCAACGCCACCACTCCATTGCTTTCCCTTCCATATCCAACCCGTGCCACTACCACTCCCATTCACACCAATAACCCCCTTCCCTGATAGACCATTGTGATAACAATTTTGGATAGACCATTGTATTGTAAACAATGAAGATATATTATGAATAGAATATTAGAGGTATGACTCTAAACAAGTTGTTGGTTTTCCCGGTTTGGGTTTCCAGGGTGAAATATCTATGTAGTGTGTATGTGTGTGTGTGTGTGTGTGTGTGTTTCATTGTATGATTTCTATTTTTATTAAGAATCTATTTGCAATAATTAATTGTACAAGGTTAAAATCTACAAATTCAAGAGATAAATCTAGAGTTTATGGCCTTAGAAACCTTAGGTGTTGTCTCCTTCTTCTAGGATGTCTAATTTGAGGATAAAAGTGAGATAGATCAAGGTCTAAATTTTATGGCCTTATAAATCCTAGAATTTTGAGATAGCCAAGACCAAACCCTAGGGGGATAATGAATTTTAATCCCTGGGACTAGGTCTCAAATACTTCAACAAACAAGATGAATGAAATAGAGAGGAGGATAAAGACTTATAATCCCTCCTAGGGTTTTAAGTAATAACAAGGAAGAATGCAACAAATTAAGCATATATCATTTACCAAAATATACCATGAAACACTTAAAATTGACAAAGAAACTTACTTCAGCCAAGTCTAAATGCATGAGGAAACCCTAGCTCAATATCATCCATAAAAAATAAGACAAATCAATAATAAATTCGACCTAGGGTTTGCCTTATTTTGGGTCCAATTGTATTACAATTTCCCTACCTCTACCTTTCAATTTAATTTTGTTCATTTCGAGGAATATTGTGGTATTCATGTTTCGACCCCATGGTCTTCCGACTAATGTGGGACAAGCAGTGATGCCTTTGAATAGATTAATTACTTTGAATTCAACTCTTGTTGGAATTCCCATTATGGATGTTATGACACTTTTAAGTGTGACAAGTTTTTCAATGAACCTTTTATCAACTAGTTTTAAGAGATTCATTGTTGGATGTAGTAGAATTTTTTCAAGACGAACTCATGTTTCTTTGGGGAGGATATTTACTTACAAATCGAAATCGACTACTACTTGTTTGATCATATAGCCGTCAATTTCCAGGTCGACTTGTGGACCAAATTTTCTTATATTCCTTTCCTAAGACAACTGTCAAATATTTTTAATTTGCCTTTGATCTTCTTTATATTCTCTTAATATCATCAACAATTTGATGAGGCAGCCAATCGACTACTCTTCTTTTAGTAATTGGAGAAATTCATCTAACACAGTGTCTAGAATACTTCATTATCCTCCCTTGTTTCCATTTGATTTGTCTTGGTTGATGTTTTTGAATAACTTCATTTCTTCTTGCATTATTCTTTATTCATTCTCTTGGTCGAGATATGCATTTCGACCTCCCTTTTTCGACTTGGTGGGTCTCGGTAAATGTCTTCACCCACTCCTAATCATGTTACTACATGGATTTTTTTTTAATTCAATATGTCTTGTTTGGGAACTATGTGCAAGAGGTTCAAATTCCTCTTAGTCACTAATTTATCTAATATAATTGGACAATCTTCAAGGGAGTGATCCCCCACTCTACACATGTTGCAGAACTTGAGGGCAGTTCTATCCTTTATTAGGAATCAAGACTTATGTGGTCATCCTTCTAGTAGTTGAAGTAGTAATAACAGCCTCGAATGCATCCTCTGTCAAATGTTCCTCTTCCTCTTTTGCCTCGACCTTGATAACCCCCACAACCTTGACCTATATAGCCATTTCCATTTCCTTGGTCGACATTTTGGTCGATCATCTACATATGGTATATTGAATGGATGTCCCCTCTATTTTTCCTGTTTGACTAACATTCATGCATTGAATGAATGTTTTCCTCACATATGTGGCACCATTTTGGTCAGGAATTCCTTTAGTTATGTGGGCAATATCTTGTCATACAATTTGTTATGGCTTCACAAATGTTGCAGAACATTTCAATTTGGATTCATTATAATTCTATATCTAGTGCATCACTAAATTTACAATAGTCTTTTGCATGTCCTTCACTACAACAAATTGTGTACCAAAGTTCGTTTCATGAAATCAACATATTTTTTATTGACTATTTCACTTCTGCAAGTCTTTATTCCAATATTTTCTCAATTATTGATGAAGTCGATGTGACTTCATCATCCATTTCTATGTGTTGGTCCTTTTTCAACACTTCTTCACATGACTACATGTCCTACATGCATAATGGTGCTCTGACTTTTTGTAATATACCTACCACATACCAAGAATATTTTCTTCAATTACATAAGGAATTTGGATTAAAAGATCTGTAAATCTTTTATTGCATTCATGAACAGTTTTGCCTAGACTCTGTTTGATTTCGTTCAATTTCTACCTGGCTAAGTGGATTATATATTGTGTTTTGAAAAATGTGAGGAAGCTTTGTTTTATTTCTAATTTCGATCATTGTTTATTATCTATGAATTTCATGAACCAAGTGAGTGCCCTAGCTCAAAGTGTTGCACCAAATTGTGCAATTTTTTTGTATTCGTCATTTATATCAGTTGCATCCCAAAATTTATTGCAAACAAACCAATGTCATTTGGGGTCTTCATGTCCTTCATAAATGGGGATATGATTGAGGCCCATTTACATTCTCTTGGGTTTGTTTAAGGCTATAACTATTGCAAGATCTTGACTTGGAGACGATTGGGAAGTTGATGTAATCTTATTTTATGGAATCAAAATCTGAATATTTGACTCAACCAATATGATATATCGTTGGTCTTTGGTCAGAGTGTATTCAATTTCCAGTTGCATTTGTTCTTTGCTTGGGATTAGATTAACTATATGTCATCCTTTACATATATATTCTACTAATCATCCTCTTAGAGGTTGCATCGATTTGTTTTCTCTATATGTTGATTTAGAATCTTCAAAGAGTATATTCGGTAGGGGGGCAAAGTCTGTGAGATATCTTATGTGGAGGAGTATGTCCTCTAGTCAATTTTGGATGTTTTATGGTGCTTCAATTAACAACGTGTCTCTTATTTGACCATCGTTATCAGTTTGAAACCATGCCTTTGGGGATTGAGTGTCCACGTGAAGTCTTTGATGGAGGAAGTCTGCAATGTGAAAGCTAGGGATTATTTTGGGAGAAAGTCGATTCACGGGTCCCAAATCATCAATCTCCATACTATTGACTTGTTGGGTGCCATTAACTGCCATAATCACTTGCAAGATTTTACTCCTCCTAGGAGTCATCGAAGCACTCTTAAGGGATACTCCAACGATCTGTCACACCTGAGTAGGCTTTCTATGGGAGCTTCTGAGATCCCTTTCATTTTGTAACTCTTCTCACCTATTTTTCCTCTTGTCCCACTCAAATTTTTGAATATCAGTTGAAGATTTATATTTATGTGTTTGACGTGAAAACTTCTTGCTTGATTCACTTATATTCCTCCCAATTTCGGAAATTTTTTACTTGGGTGCGTTTGAAGCAACTTATTTCATTTCTTCAGAAAGTAATCCCAAGATTATGTTGTGTCTTTGTAGTTGGCTTCAATGAATTCTTCCCACTCTTCTTGCTTTTCTTTCCAATTGGAATTCAAATGAGGATTAGCTAAAAGGGGTTGGTATTCAATAATATCTTCGACTCCCTTATCTAAAAAGAGTTTATGAAGTAAGGATGGGATGGTGCAAAATAAACCATTGTGAAATTCGATACAGAATTTGTTTTTGATAGTTTCAACTGACTCTTTGAATTCAATCACCTGTTCTTCAATGTAATCTCTGACAATTCTCTCAAACCACTCATTCAAATTTGTTCTTCCACCATTTATTATTTTGTGCAAATTTTTTTCATCTGGAGTGAGTTTGTCATTAGGTGATTGATTGAGATATTGGAGCAATACTTCTAGAATAGCTTCCAGGAATCGTTCATGTGTTTCTGAGAAGAATTGAGTATGCTCTTTTGTGATCATCATTTGATTCTACCTTTTGTAATTTTTTATATAATTATTTATTTTATGCTCCCACCATTCTTGTATGTCTTCCAAATTTAACATATATGTTCCTTTTTCATTATCCATGCTCTAGTTTAGAACTACTGGCAACAAAACCAATGTTGTATTCTGAGGGAAAGTGCGAGAAGTTACAGTTATATCCTTACACAGAGAAACATATGTTATAGCACCATATACAAGTACACATAGAGACACATGAACGAATACACAATAAGTGGGAGAGCCATCAATGCATTTTATTATATAGATAAAATAACCTCTCCCTCTCTCTATTACATAGACACACACACACACACACACAAGTCATTTCGTTACATTTTTGTTACAACTATTAACTACTTGGTCGATCAACTCTCACTCATTGTTCAACTGACTTCTCTATTTGACTTTTGTAGTCAACTTGGCTGATCGACTCATGGGTCTAGTTGAAAGATTCAAATAGCCTCTACAACAAATAACTTTCGTAAGAGAGTGAATGTAACGTCCCCGCTGTTACAACAACAAAAGAAACGTACAAGAAGTTATTTTTTTTATTTTTTTTTTGCGTTAGGAAATTTAAACATCATAATTAATAGCAACATCATCAACATATCATCAAATAAATTAACAAATAAATATTAACTCATTAACAATCAATCACGACACAAGAGGACACGTCATCACCATGAATAACGATACACACATCGACACATTAACACAAATAAGTAGCATCCCATAATCATTGCATCCATACAATTAGTAATGTTGCATAAACTATAAAAATCATAAATTGCTCAACTCATCTATAAAGATAATCATCAGATAACACCAGGATAACATGAGATAACATAACGATAACTTAAGGATCATAAATATAATCATAAGAATGGCATAAAATACTACCCGCCCAACATACCCTGCAAGGTTAGGACCTCCAGGACAACGCTCAAACCCAGGTTCCAATTGATTTTAACCATTAAAGGTCTCAGGGATGGCAACTGTTATGAGGAACAAGGAGGCATATAAATCCCACTAGCACAAACATATCCAAGTGACCAGCTAAATCAACAACATAATCGATCATCCATTTCATCAATCCATCAATCCTAAAACATCAACTAACCATGGTGCAAAGGTAATCATTATCGTTATCAATCATACATCCACATTATTTTTCAAGGAACGCGAGTATTCTAATGAATTAAATAAATCATACATTGACATTAACTTCAAAGTGTGCTAGTAATCTAATTAATTAAATAAATTGCACATCGACATTAATTTCAAAGTGCGCTAGTAATCTAATTAATTAAATAAATCATACATCGACATTTAATTTATTTGTTGCATGTGAGAGTAAACAGTTCTAAAACAATCACCTGTCAACTTAAGTAAAAGAACAAGAGAAAACTAGTTTCTATATCAATCATACCTCTACATAATTTCATGATGAAAGATTACTTAACAACTTATTCTGACACAAGAGTGCTCAACGTTAGTTTCAAGGTGCAATAGAAATATTACAAAGCAATCACACGTATGCTTAATTTAAGGCGCGCAAGTAAATTTTATTACTAAACTGATCATGCATCACCATTATTGCATTGAGTGCAAGTGATAAAAAATAATCATTGCACATCCATCATGAATCCAATGCACAAGTAAAACCAATTATTTAAGCACAACATAATCAAGGCGCAGAGAAAATATTCATAAAATTATTATGGCGCTGAAAGAAACTACAAACAGGTCATCCACATAGAGCTATAAATCATGTCGTAAGTAATTATCGATTAATTAAGGAACAAGTAATCTAACCACATTTATTTCAAGGCACAAGGGAATCATTAGGTTTAATCCATGGCGCAAAAGTAATCACTGAAATTGATTACATGGCACAAAGTAGACCAATTCGAAACCAATTATACATTCGCATAATTAATCATGCGTCAGAGATTTCTAATGGCGCCAGAGTAACAAATTCTAAAACATTCATACATCATCTTCATTTAAGGCACAAGAGATCTAATTACTCAAATGATCATACCTCAACAAATTAATTGTGCAAGAGTAATATAGTCTCTACAACAGTCATACATCAATCATTCAACCATCAATTATCGCGATCAATAAAATAAAATATAAGACCTTAAACTTTAAACAAAAATTCAACAATCAAGCACAAGGTTGGTTAAGGAATTGCATTAGACGATAAGGCTACTTATCCATCAAATAAGATATCAATCACACAAGAGCCATCAAGCTAACTTGCTAACTAGTCTACCTATCCCTATGTACACTAAATTTAGAACTTGGATCTTTATGAAATTTGATGCAGGAGCATCACCAGCACATCAAGCGAGCCAGCGCAGCGGAAGACAGCTAGACAAGCCAGCAAAAATTTTGAAAATGATTTGAAATTGTTGCGCAAACCTTAAATGAATCATTTAAGATGAGGCGCACTTGTATATTGTAAATGGACCTTGAGCAGATAGCTCTCGTCCTTTAGTAGATAGTCAACATTTAATATAGTCAATGCTGGTAGATAGGAATTTAATTCTAGATTTGATAGCTTTAGAGCGCAAGAGGGAAACGGGATATACACACCCTCATTGTACATTGTAAAATAATTCTAGAGAATCCAGGAAGAGCATAAGAGCATGCAGAGAATTGTATGAAGAACACCCATGTACAGATATTTGAATTAATAGGAGAAATCTTTGATTCAAACTCATGGTTTGTGTTTTTTTCTCTGTGTATTGATGTTATGCTCATGAACATTTACTTCCTGTCATACATTTGCTTTTATATGTTGTGTATGCAATTTTATGGTGGAATTGAAGTCTGAAAGGAAGAGTGAATGAGTTTCAATTGTTTCTCTATTTGAGCCAGAGGATTCCTGCAAGGAGTGCAGTTGAATTGTCCGCAAGGAGTGCGTTGACAGAAGGGTTCAGGTAGAGATAGCTTTTGTTCTCATTCGTCTCAAAGGTGCAGTTAGGCACAGTGTCGTGCAAGGAGTGCGCAGGCTAGGTAAAAGTCTCAGGGTTGTGAACCTAAGTAAAGCTTTGAAGGACTGCTGCAGCAGGTGTGCGCAGAGTCGAAGAAGACTTCAACACTTAGATAGTTGTTGAAGAGTTGCCGCAAGGAGTGAGTGCAAGAAGTTCTCAGAGGAATTGCGAGTCATGGAAAAACTCAGGAGAATTAGGCCTTCGAATTCACTGAAGGATAAGCGCAGGGAAGCTATTGTTGAAAGTCTGAGGAAAGTGTCGCAGGTTGGCGAGCAGGAGAGTGAGTCTCGTGGGGAGACACTTCTTCATTTCGTGGGTTGTATGAGGAAGAACGGACGGATGAAATCCTCTGAGGAGATTTCACGAGGTTCCGAGGATCATTAGACCTTGCAGGAGGTGCAAGGAGGATACAGTGGGGAATGTCCAAGGGTTTAAATCCCAGGGGGAACAGAGCCATTGATCCATGCCATAGGAACCGTCGGATCTACACGTGACATCATGTATCGGGGATTCGCGAGTCGAAGCTCCAAACTGTTGCAACGAGAATCACGATATCGCAATCCGCGATATCCTGACAAGATTAGAACCATCCATCAGTGGGGATGCTTGTTAGGAGATCCACGGAAGGGGGGTTCATAAAATCAGAGTTTTCAAAGATGGAGTATTCTTGAAGCTCAGAGTCGCGATCCACGATATTCCAACGAGAGAGTCGTGTGGGGCCACGGAAGGTATTGGTGGAAGACAGGTGGTGTACCCCATTGGGGATCAGGAAAAGTAAAGTCTCGAATCCATTGACATCAGGATTTGCGACCCAGTGAATTCCTAATTTCCGATAGAAGCGACAGGAGTCGAGGAGACAACTCGCACGTGTGTCAGAGTTTCGGTGTGTCGGGTATCGAAGGTTGGTAAGGTGAGTGGTTTTATATCATGAGTTGAAAAATCACGATAGAGTAAAAGTCCCGACAGGGTAAAGAGAAGAGTCAATGTTGACCAGGTATCGGGTTTCATGGATTCGTAACCCAAAGGGTCGACTGCAAACTCGCAAAGCCACAAGTTCCGATTCCCCGATAACTCAAGGAAGGGGGATCGCTTGAAGAGAACTGTGGCTGTAGATTTTTCCGATAGGGAAATAGAAGAGCCTTGGGGTTCTTCGGGTTGTAGCAGAGAAGATCCTATGAGTGCGCGTGGACCTTCTGACCTGTGTGTGGTGAAGGGGTCACGTTGTCATCAAGTGGTATCGGAGCGAGAAAGACTCTTTGCTTTCTGTAGCAGAGAAGGAGGTAAATTCACCATGCCACCAAGGAGAGAAATACAATCACCTGACCCAAAGGATAGGGAGGTGAGAAGAAGAGGCAGGCAGGTACTCAATCCAGAAATGGAGAGGCAGATGAGATATCTTCGAGCAAGACTCTAAGATATGGAGACAGTGCAAAGACGCACAGCCAGTGCTGGGGATCTGAGTGATTCCGACAGCGAGATTGAGGCTGAACAAGAAGAGGAAGTTGCAGCTAAAGATGCATCAACCGAGCGTTTGATCAAAGCCATTGCCAAGATGGGTGGGAAGGCAAAAATGGATATTCCAGTTTACGAGGGAAATCTGGATGCAGAAGAATTACTAGGCTGGATTAGAGCTCTAGACACATACTTTGACTATGAAGATGTGGAAGAGGATAAGAAGGTCAAGCATGTTGTCATGCGCTTGAAGGGACATGCAACATTGTGGTGGGATGAGCTACAAGCTAACAGACGCTGCAAGGGCAAGCAGAAAATAAAGAGCTGGGATAGAATGATTGCAAAGATGAAGGCAAAGTTCATCCCTAGAGATTATCAAATCACTCTATTCAGGAGGATGCAGAACCTAAGACAGAAGCTGATGACAGTGAAAGAATATACGGAGGAATTCTATCGACTGAACATCAGAGCAGGTCATCGGAAGAGCGATGATGAGAAGGTTGCTAGATATCTGAATGGTTTGAGATATGACATTCAGGATGAATTAAGCATGATAACCATCCGAACGGTGGAAGATTCTTACCAATTGGATCTGAAAGCTAAGGAGAAATTGAGCCATAAGCAAGGTCAGCGAGGGCGAGGCAGAAGTCAGCCCAGAGGCAAGGCAGTTTCCCAAGACAAATACCAGAATCCCAAGGAGGAATGGAAGAAACCTCAGGGTAAAGTTGAAAGAGGCGGAACCTCATAGAGAGGGCCACATGTTGAACAGAGAGGATAGCATAATGAGCAGAGTGGAGGATATGTTGATGGAAACACTTTTCCTCATACCAGAGGCAGAGGAAGAGGAAGAGGTGGAGTAATTAAGTGCTTCACATGTGGAAAGAATGGGCACAAGTCTTACGAGTGTCCAGAGAAAAAGAAATATGGAGGAGAAGCTCACATCACTGAAGCGCAGAAGTGAGATGTTGAGGCCGAAGACACAGAAGGCGGAAGATCGTTGATGATGCGTAAAGTTATCTTAACACCTGGGAAGAAGGTGGAGGACTCATCTCAAAGGACCAGACTTTTCATAATAGCTTGCAAGACCAAGGATAGGGTGTGCAAGGTTATCGTGGACAATGGTAGCACAAATAATCTCGTTTCAATTGAGATGGTAGAGAAGTTGGAGCTGGAGACAACTAATCACCCGAATCCATATAAGGTTTCATGGCTACAGAAGGGACATCAGGTAAGTGTCACTAAACAGTGTTTAGTTGAATTTAAGATAGGAGGGTATAATGATAAAGTACTTTGTGATGTCATTCCTATGGATGTTTGTCATCTATTGTTGGGTAGACCATGGAAATATGACAGAAATGTGGTTCATGATGGGAGAATGAACACATATACCCTAGAGAAGAATGAGAGGACACATAGGTTGCTTCTGATAAAGGATAAGGAGGTGAAGCCAGAAGTAAACAACACAATACTTCTCATGAGTGGGAAGGAACTTCTTACAAAGGTGAAGAAGAAAGAAGATCCACAATTCTTTTTGGTCAGGAAACCGAGGATTGTTCTCACTAGCACAAGAGTGGATGATTTACCGGATGAGGTTTAGGAACTGTTGAAAGAGTTCGCTGACATCATAGTGGACGAATTACCTCATTCATTGCCACCGATAAGGAGTGTGAGTCATCATATAGACCTCATACCAGGAGCCAGTTTGTCGAATAAAGCCACGTACAGGTTGACGCCGCAAGAAAATGAAGAGGTTAAGAGGCAAGTTCAAGACTTGTTGGACAAAGGATTGGTCAGGGAAAGTTTGAGCCCGTGTGTTGTTCTAACAGTGCTTAGTCCGAAAAAGGATGGAGGTTGGAAGATGTGTACCGACTCAAGAGTGATCAACAAAATAACCATCAGGTATAGGTTTCCACTACCGAGGATGGATGATCTGATGGATTGCCTGAGTGGGGCAAAGTATTTTTCGAAGATAGATTTGAAAAGTAGATACCACCAGATTCGCATGAGAGAAGGCGATGAGTGGAAGACAGCCTTCAAAACCAACGAAGGTTTGTATGAATGGATTTTTATTCCGTTTGGCTTAACAAATGCACCGAGTACCTTCATGAGGTTGATGAATGAAGTCCTGAAGGAGTTCATCGGGAAGTTTGACATTGTGTATCTGGATGACATACTGATTTACAGTAAATTAGTGGCAGAACACTTGAAGCATTTGGCTACAGTGATGAGAAAGCTACAGCAGGAGAATTTGTTGATTAACATGAAGAAGTCCTCATTCATGAAGACAGAACTCAATTATTTTGGATTTGTTATTTCGGCAAATGAGTTGAGGATGGATCCGGATAAGGTAGAAGTGATCAAGAATTGGCCATCACCAAGGAATATCTTTGAGGTGAGAAGTTTTCATGGTTTGGCTAGTTTCTACCGAAAATTCATCAGGAATTTCAGTGGAATCAGTGCAACAATGATGGATACAATGAAGAAGCGGCATAAATATTTTCACTGGACAGCAGAGGCCAAGAAGAGCTTCAATCTGTTGAAGCGGAAGATCATGGAACAACCAGTGTTGGTGTTGCCAGATTTCCAGAAAACATTTCAGGTGAAATGTGATGCAAGAGGGTTTGCAATTGGGGCAGTCTTAAGTTAGGAAGACAGGGCAATTTCATATTTCAGTGAGAAGCTGGATGAGGAGAAACTGAAATACTCCACGTATGACAAGGAATTATCCGCTATCATACAGGCATTAAAGAAGTGGAGGCATTACTTGATTCCGAAAGAATTTGTATTGTACAGTGATAATCATGCATTACAGTTTGTGACTCAACAGGAGAAGTTGAATCAGAAACATGCCAAATGGGTAGAGTATATGCAGAATTTCACATTTGTGATTAAACATATCCCGGGTACTGCTAAAAAAGTGGTTGATGCTTTGAGCAGGAAATGTTTAGTGTTGCAGGAGTTCCAAGTCAAAACATTGGGTTTTGAAAATCTCAGGGACATGTACGCAGGAGATATAGATTTTGTAGAAGCATATGAAGTAGCTGAGAATCCAGTTCTCAGAGATAGAAGCCCATGGATAGACTATATGGTCCGGGAAGGATCGTTGTTCAGAGGCAATCAACTGTGTATTCCAAATTTCTCCATGAGGGAGAATCTGTTAAAGGAGAAACACAGCGGAGGATTGGCAGGACATTTTGGCCATGAAAAAACATTCACGAAGCTGAATGAGTCATATTTTTGGCCGGGAATGCGAGCATATGTCAAGATATTTGTTGACAGATGTCGATTTTTCCAGCATTCGAAGGGGAGGAAGCAGAATGCAGGTTTTTATCAACCATTGCCCATACCAGAGAGACCATGGGAGGTGATAAGAATGGATTTTGTATTGGGGTTGCCGAGGACACAAAGAGGTGTTGATTTAATCTTTGTGGTGGTGGATAGGTTTTCTAAGATGGCACATTTTATCCCATGCCAGAAGACCAGCGACGTGACTCACATCGCAAATCTGTTCTTCAAGGAGGTCATTCGACTTCATGAATTGTCGAAAAGCATAGTTTCGGACAGAGACACAAAATTCATAGGGCATTTTTGGAGGACCTTATGGAAGAAGTTGGGAACTAATTTGGGATTTATTTTAGCTTATCATCCTCAGATGGATGGACAGACGGAAGTGGTCAATAGAATTCTGGGAGACTTATTGAGAAGCTTGGTGACATAACACCACAGCAGTTCGGACAATATATTTCCACAGGCAGAGTTTGCTTACAATGACTCTATAAATCGGAGCACAGGCAGAATTCCATTTCAAATTGTATATGGGATGCAGCCGAGGGGAGTTTCTGAACTAAGAGATCCAGAACAGACTGCGAATAGCAGTGCTAGTGCAGAAGAATTCGTTGAAGAGATGAAGGAACTTCACAGCAAGGTGAAGGAACGACTACTGAAATCAAGCCGGGAGTATAAGTGCAGAGCAGATCAGCATCAAAGACAACTTCAGTTTGAAGTTGGTGATCTAGTTCTGGCACATTTAAGGAAGGAAAGGTTCCCGAGGGGAACATACAATAAGTTGAATATGAAGAAAATCGGACCATGCAAGGTCTTGAGAAAATTTGGAGAAAATGCTTATGAGATTGAGTTACCAGATGGGATTGGAATATCTTCGATATTCAATATCATAGATTTATACCCATACAAAGCTGGAGAAGCAGAGACTGGAACAAAGGAACCAGTGATCCAGTGGATGAAACAATTGCCAGTTGCAGAGAAGCCGCAGATGGAATGCATACTGGACAGGAGGG
>JASDQU011314816.1:17235-29636 GCA_032191745.1 Picea mariana | reverse complement strand
AATCCTGGGAGGCTTTTGGCCCATTGACGGGGGAAGTCTCATGCTAAAGCGTTGGAGACTAGGTTTTAACTCGGCTACAGAATTCTTTAGTCTTTGACATACCTGGGTACTCCTCCCAGGCCTCCCACTCCAGCTTTGGAATCTGAAAGCTCTTGAAATGATTGGAGCCTCTTTAGGACATTTTCTCAAATTGGACTCCAGCGTGTTAGAGGTAGTAGACAGAAGAATTGCTCGGATATATGTGGAATTAGATATTCAGGCTGGTTTAGCTGAAGTCTTGGAGATAGATTGGCGAGGATAACTCCACTCACAGAGGCTAGACTATCTGGGCATTCCGTTCCGCTGCTCCTACTGCCGCAGAACTGGACACTTGAGAAGAGATTGTTCCAAGTACCCCCCATCAGAGGAGATCATGGACCCAGCAGAAGAGGCAAACTTTAATGGATATATCTCGTCTCCAAATATGCCAGCTGATTCTCAGTTCTACCAAAGTGAAGACTCTATATCAGAAGACACACTTGTGAGTAAGATTCAAAAACTCTGCCCTTCACTCTACAGTACTTTCACGGCCTCAGATAGGCTTTTCATTTCTGAGCATTCTAATTCCTTNTTGAAATGATTGGAGCCTCTTTAGGACGTTTTCTCAAATTGGACTCCAACATGTTAGAGGCAGCAGACAGAAGAATTGCTCGGATATATGTGGAATTAGATATTCAGGCTGGTTTAGCGGAAGTCTTGGAGATAGACTAGCGAGGACAACTCCACTCATAGAGACTAGACTATCTGGGCATTTCGTTCTGCTGCTCCTACTGCCGCAGAACTGGACACTTGAGAAAAGACTATTCCAAATACCCCCCAACAGAGGATATCATGGACCCAGCATAAGAGGCAAACTTTAATGGATATATCTCGTCTCCAAATTTGCCAGCAGATTCTCAGTTCTATCAAAGTGAAGACTCTATAACTGAAGACACACTTGTGAGTAAGATACAAAAACTATGCCCTTCACTCTACAATACTTGCATGGCCTCGGATAGGCTTTTCATTTCTGAGCATTCTAATTCCATTTTGTCTCCCAAACTCTCGACCACCTTACCAAATTCTTTCATTAAGCCCCCCATATCTACTACTAAACTTCCAATTGTTGTTGTCCCTTCTCCAACCCCTGCCCCACATACTTCTCACCCCATTTCAGCTTCGCTTTTACACCCGGAGACCGACCCATGCACCGCAGCTGAAGTCTCCCAAGAACCTTTTGTCCTAACAGGTTACACTGAACCCTCCCACTCAGCTTCACAACTGGATAATCTGCTTCGGGATTCTACCCTTGAATCTCACCTTCCTTTTGAATCGCTCCCCCTCCACACCTATCATGGAAAACTCAAAGTACTTGGCTCCGAGAATCTTCCTGATCAACCATATTCCTCTGGACCAAAACCATCAACAGAGCTGGACCCTTCCTGGTCAAGAGGAGTTGGCCTGGAGCTCTCACCTTTAAAAACTCACAGTGCAAGGAAAAAGACAATGACGGGCTCAACATCAGTGGTAGTTTCCAATACTGATCAATCACAAGGGGCGCTTAGAGGCATCAAAGCCCTTACTAGAGGAAAATCATGATCTTGTTATCCCTCAATATCAGAGGGGTCGGAGGACCTCTGAAACAAGCCTCCATGAGAAGAATCATTGATCAGACTCAGCCTTCTATCATCTTCCTTCAAGAAACACTGGTTGCTGCATCTGTGGCTAGAGATTTCATGCATCTCCTTCGCCCGAGCTGGCTGTCCTATGTGGCAAGCTCTGTGGGAACTTCGGGAGGTCTATTGGTTACTTGGGATCCCACCTTTTTCAATCTCTCTCCGATGCTCAGTCCTGGGGGTATATTGCTATCTGGGACTAGTCTTAAACTTAATCGACATATCAACTTGCTTAATGTTTACGGTCCCTGTACTGGACGCAAAGACTTCTGGCAGCGACTAGACGATATGGGACTTCTGGCGACAGAGAATCTCATTCTCGTTGAAAACCTGAACTTAAATACCAGCCCACTTGAAACTTGGGGAGACTTGGCATTGACTGACCCACTTTCAAGTTTCTTCCAGCAGATTTTTTTCAAAAACGCTCTGATTGACATTAAACCACCGGAGCTTCTACCGACTTGGAGGAACGGTAGACAAGGAAATGCAAAAATTGCTAAAAGGCTCGACCGTTTTTTGGTAGACGAGAGCTTACTCTTGCCTTCATACAATAGTCAGGATTGGGTTAATATGCCCTTCTTGTCAGATCACACGCTGATATGCCTCCAAATAGGAGAAGGACGCGGCAACACGTGACTACCTTTCAAATTTAATACACAATGGTTAAAGGACCCGACCTTCATTGATCTTGTTAACTCTGTATGGATAGACAACACTCTTGTCATTCCAGGAGACGCATAAGGGAATTTGTTCCATAATCTCAATAACTTAAAATCACACTCGATACATTGGCTAAAGGAGAAAAAGAACAGGGAACAAGTCGAGCTCAACAACATAGAATTTGATCTGGAGGATCTCCTATTACAACAGATTCATCTTCCTAGCTGCGTGGAGACAGCAAACAGGATCCGATGCCTAGAGAACGCCAGAAACAATCTACTAAGGGAAGAGGAGGAGATATGGCGTATTAAGAGTAGGATGCTTTGGTCGGCTGGGGGTGACAAAAATACCAGCTACTTTCATAGAGTTGCTTGCTCTCGCAGAGAAAAAAAACAAATATGGGAGATAGAAGATACAAATGGAACCTTATACCAATCACAGGCTGAGATCAAGTCGACGGCATACACTCACTTTAAAACCTTTTACAAAGCTTCTCCAGCTCCTACTCTTGCTGCGCAGACTACAACAACCAGATTATTCCCAAGAATGATCTCTCCCGAGGAGGCAAATCTAATACATTCACCCTATTCAAAGGAGTAACTTCTCGTGGTAATCAAAAGTTTTAAAAGAGAGAAAAGCCCAGGACCCGACGGCTGGTCGGTTGAACTCTTCCTTCATTTCTTTGATCTAATGAATCAGGACATTCTGGATGTCATTGAAGACTCAAGAACAAGAGGGACTGTAAGCTCCCAACTAAACAAAACCTTTGTTGTTTTGATTCCTAAGTCAAATTTTCCCAAGCATTTTAATGACTTCCACCCCATATCGCTCTGCAATCTATGTTATAAAATAATCTCTAAACTCATTGCTGTTAGAATCCTACCTTTTCTCTCTCAGGCACTTTACGAAGAACAGCTCAGCTTCCTCAAAGGAAGACAGATTCTTGATGCTATTGGCGTTGCACAAGAATGCATCCACAGTATTAAAACAAAAAAGCTACAAGCCATTCTCCTAAAGATGGATCTCAAAAAAGCATTCGACTGCATAAATTGGAATTTTCTGCATCTCATTCTTATCCAGAGCGGATTTGGCACTATTACATCAAATTGGATAATGGGTTGTATCTCCTCGGCAACCCTGGCTATTTTAATCAATGGTGAAGCTACAAAGGCCTTTCATTGCGAGAGAGGACTCCGACAGGGCTGTTCACTCTCCCCCCTCCTATTCATTTTGATCCTGGAAGGACTCATCATCTTACTAAAGAACAAACAAGCGGAGGGTCTCCTGAAAGGAGTTAAAGTGGCAGGGCTGACTCATATTCTTCATATCCTTTTTGCTGATGACGTTTTGATCTTGACAACTGCAAATTTTGCTGAATGGTCCATCATACATATGATCCTTTCATCTTTTTGTGAAGTCACTGGCTTAGAAATCAACGCCAATAAATCTTCCTTCTTGACTTCAACTGCACAGGAACCCTTAAAACACGACCTAAGTGCGCTCTTTGGAATCGATTTCCTTGAGCTAGAAGAGGGTTTTACCTACTTGATTTTTCACTTAAAATCCTCCAGATACACCATAAAAGATTGGGCTTGGCTTATAGACAGATTCGAAGGCAATATCCTCAACTGGAAACACAGGTTTCTCTCGCTAGGAGGAAGATATATACTAATCAAAGCGGTGCTGGAAAGCCTTCCAGTCTACTGGATGTCTTTAGCTCATATTCTAGCCACCATTTTGAATTCGCTCCGTCAACTCTCATTTTCTTTTCTCTGGTCTGGCTGCAAAAAGAATAGATGCTTTCATCTTAGCAAATGGGAGGAGATTTCAAGACCGAAATCGATGGGAGGCTGGGGCCTCAAAAACCTGTCACTCTTTCACAAGGCTCTTTCGACCAATACCTTTTGGCGAATTTTAACATTTCCAGGACTCTGGAGTACAGTCATCAAATAAAAGTATCTACATCACCTCCCTGTCCATATATGGATCAGATACGCAGAGGTACATCCATCAATAGGTTCGCTGATTTGGAAAAAAATTTCTTCTACTCTCCCAATTATAATAAAGTGGCTTTCATGGTATCCAGGGGACGGTCACCTGATTGAAGTTGGTAATGACTGTATATTGGGTTTAGGAAGGAAATCGATCCTCTCTTCATCACTACGCGCCCACCTACATGAAAAAAGTCTCCATTACCTTCATCAATTCCACCGACCGACTTCAATCGGCCCACTGAGTGACTCTTGGCTAAGTGGACTAGATCTTCAGCTAGATCCGAACTACCGGACAGAATGGGATGAGTTCACACATCAACTCAAAGTTTCTGGCGCGCGTTTGCATTCTCAGGCAGACTCCCTATTCTGGATCGGGGGAATTGATGAAGGTAATGGAGACTTTTNATCTTCAGCTAGATCCGAACTACCGGACAGAATGGGATGAGTTCACACATCAACTCAAAGTTTCTGGCGCGCGTTTGCATTCTCAGGCAGACTCCCTATTCTGGATCGGGGGAGACCAGTCAGGTTTGCTAATGGCAAAGAATGTTTACCTTGCTCTGGCAGCACATAACTGGAAGACATTAATCCCAAATTGGAGACAGAGGATTTGGAGAGAACCTGGCCCACTAAAACAAAAATTGTTTGCTTGGCTCCTCTTCGAGAATAAACTTCTTTTTTGGGACAATTTGCAAAGGCGCGGCTGGGAGGGCCCGAATCGCTGTGCTCTTTGTGCCCGGGACATGGAATCAACGCTGCATGTTTTTGTACATTGCCCATTCACCTGTTCACTTTGGTCCTATATCACAGCAGTTCTAAATATTTCCACGTTTTGGGGTGGTAATGATGTCAAAGCATGCTTCTAAAACTGGATCCAGAGTAATAGCTCGCTAGCATTGCTCCCATTACACCTGTGTTGGCTCATTTGGCTGACCAGAAATGATGCTATTTTCAATGACAAGAAGCCGTCCTTCCACTTTATCTCATCTCTCATTTTGATAGAGGCAGCCAAATATGGTAAGTCTTTACATCCAAAACCTCCGGATCGGTGACCCTTTCATATTCCAGTCAATAGGGTGGTGGCCTGGTTCGACGGGGCATTACAAAAAGGGGGGGCACTCTGTGGAGCCAGGGGAAAAATAGCATTAAACCCCCACACCTGTATTCGCTGGACTTTGAACGGTGGACAGGGTTATAACACAAAGGCAGAACTTATAGTTGCTTGGACTTCGCTAGTGTTGACTAGTCGCCATTCCGATGCCTTGTTACTCCTTGGTGACTCCAAGCTTATAATCGATTAGCTGAATGGACTGGAAGACTTTCATGTGGCAGCTCTCAATTACTGGAAAGATAGGACCAAGGATGCTACTTTACTTTTTAGCAAGCTCACCTTCCAACATATTTTTCGAGAGGAAAACTCCGAGGCTGACACCCTCTTTAAAAAAGCATTGCTCCTCCCTCTGTGCCAAATTAGTTTTTCTTATTGGGAGGATGGCAATGAAGGACCTATCTACAAGATCAACCTATGATTTGTTTTTCTCCTTAGCATATTTGTGCCTTTATGGATATAGTCTTGAAGGTTAGGCCATTGATGGTTATGAACCAAGTAGTTTCTTCTTGTATTTCTTTTCGCTGCTGTAAGAGAAGTTGACATGTAAATTTTTATATCCTTTTGAATATAAAGAGCACTTTTTTCTCGTGGAAAAAAAAAAAAGGTAAACAGGTTAACGGATGCATTCAAAAATACAAGGAAGTTATGAAGAGGAAATCACATTCATTGATTTGGGAGGACCACTAAGAATACACCAGCATCTTCAATTGTTAACCATCAGATTAGAATTTTAGATTAAAAGGTGATTAATTATGCTCATTATCAATAGATATACACCTTTCGAGGTAAAAATTAAACCAAATCAATTTCACTTCAAATTCATACAATAAATAAATTCCAAAAGTATCTACGGAATTCAAATTCCATAATTTCTAATTGGAATACAGAGACCATAACGAAATCAAAATCAAAATAAAAATTTAGCGCGACGACGTCGTTAAAATATCAAATCCAAGGACTCCATTTAAACACACAATCATTCAAAAATAAATTCAATTCAAGATTTCAATAATTTCCAGCGGTCACAGAGATCCTAACTTCGGGTTTGATAAATTTTAACGATCATTGGAGTTCTAAATTTCGATAAGCATATCGATTTTATTTATAGTGACCAATAGTTTTAAATTTCGAAAACAACATGTTGACAATGACCACACACTTCTAGTTCTCCGACTTACATATATTGACAGTGTTCATACAGATTCTAAGTTTCTTTTATTGCCATTAACTTGACAACAACCATTCACTGTCTTCTTATACAGAGTATCCATAAATTTTACCAAGATCATAATGAGTTCAAATTATGGGCCTGCTAGTTAAATCACAATGACCCTATAAATTAATTTCAAATGTAACAATTCAACAACGATAAAGAAAGTTCAATAATCTTCTTTGTAAGTTAGTTTGTAGTAATTTATTAAAAATTAAATCACCAGATGGTGTGAACAAACTGGGCAGTGATTACACAAATTATAATCTCTAGATTGAGAATAGAATTTCAAAGTAGCCGTGCGAAATTATGAACTCAAGATCTACAAATAATTGCAGCACAAAATTAAATTCAAGTCTAAGTTATAGTTTAAATAGCTGGTGATTACCAATAGTTCCACAGTGATTTACATATTATAATATACAAATTTACTCTCATACAAATTTTAACTTCAGAAAATAAAATACCGGAACCGTTGATGATGGAGATTGAAGATATCCTTCGACCACTTTCACTTCTTTTTAATCCATATTTCTAATCACAAAGACTTCACTGGTACCTCCCAATCAATTTTATGAGTACTCTTCTTCACTCTTATTCCCCCAGCCGCAAAGGGGCCACACACAAAAAACCAACAAACAATAGCTCCAAGTGTTTCCTCACAAGGAGGAGTTTCCTCTCTTTCTCCAAGCTTGGTATCCTAACTCTCACAAGTAAAACACAGTCCACAAAATTTTGGCAGCATAACATTACCAAGAATAAGTCAGATCATTTTTCCTTCTACCACATTTGTTTTATAGGAAAAATCCCCAATGACACATGTCCTCATCCATAATTAATTATCTTTTTAATTTGTTTAATTAGGATTATTCACCCTCACACTTGTCACACTCTCCCCAAGTTACACAAGTAATCACCATTTTTATTTTACTTAAAAAACCAATTTCCCTCACATTCCCCAATGTGTTCCTATTTTCATTCTTAGGTGTCCCTTTGTTCTCCAATTTCTCATTTAATGAGTATATAGTAACTAGATCTTAGTTAGAGTTGGATTATGAGTCTTCTTCTAGTTAGACTAGTGGTAGGTTGACTCAATATTCTTTTCCATGTGTACTCCTATCCTCTCATATTATTATTTCTTCTATTTAAAAATCCAATTTATTAATTTCATGCACAGATGTGCATTTTATCCAATCTTTAGATTTTTATTCACTTTTTTCTAGAATTTGATTTGTCTCAATTCTCTTAATTTATTTAATATTTTTAATTAGTCCCTTAATTAAACTTAGACTTAGGCTTAGTCTTAGACTTATTCTTAGACTCTTGTTAGGATTTTTAATTAATAATTTACTGTGTAATTAATTATTTCATTATAACAAGGTCTAATCATTTCAATGTTTTTTTAGGCCATATAGATTTATTGAATCAAGTTTTAATTACGTGACATTCCCTTCAAGATTCACCTCCGTGCTCCGAGGGTGCCACTCACCTTTGAATGGTTTTCAAAGTTTTTCCGACCCTTTGGATTCAACACTCCATTCGGTCGACCTTGTGAGAGACTAATGGCTTCTAAGGAATAATGACTCTACCTTATTTCATGCCCCTTAGAAATATTTGTGAGTGACTGTCTCATTCTTCCCTCATGACATCGTGGACCTCTTGAACTAGATAAAATTTAATCTATCGTTCATGCGACAACGAGAGTGCTAGTAGGTTGTGCCAGGGACGTTGCCACACCTCTCCCTCAAATGAATTGTTTCTATGCATGGCCCCTTTACTCCTTATGTGAGTTGGATTAGCAAGCATCGTCAGGCCTTCATCCATTGAAAAAATAGTGTCAATAATCCATACACATAAATCATACTGAAATGAATTATATGTCACATTTGTGTAAAATGAAATACTAAAACAATAAAATCCACTCCTTGACTCAGTATGGAGTCCAAGGAATTTTATTGATGACATCAACATCCATAACTTGTCATGTGTCCTGCACACTGAGGAAAACTTGTTAATAACATCTACCAATACATATACATCAAAATAACAATGAGTCACAACACATCATCATCATCATATATAACCCATAATTGAAACGAAATCACAATGTACCATAACCGGATCACTTGCACACAAATGTCCTCAAAGAATATATCAATAAAAGTAGGCTCAATAGAACGGGATGTTACATACACCCCCTCTAGTTTTAAACTTCGTCTCAAAGTTTTTATAGTATATAAATTCAAGTAAACAAATGTATCAAACATAGATCTACATATATGATCTATTAAACAAGTAAGGAAACTACTAACGCATATCATATGCGTCCTCCCATATAGCAGAGTGTGGACTATAGTTGTCCCACTGGACCTTGAATTGATCAATTGTTCAACGTCTTAGGTGTCGAGTGATATGGTCCAAAACGTGGATTGGCTCCGCCATGAGAGAGCCCTTGTCCAACACTTGCAAATAACTCATGTCAATAATGTGTGACAGATCACTAACATAATTTCATAAAACATATACATGAAATACATCATGCATACACCTCAAAGAATCAAGCAAGTCTAGTCGAGAAGCCATAGGTCCTCTCTTTTCCACAACCTCGAAAGGTCCCACAAACCTAGGAGAGAGTTTATCACCCTTTCCAAACTGGATTGAACTATTGTGTGGTTTTATCCACAAGAAAACTATGTCACCAACTTCATAACTGCAGTCAATGCAATGTGCATCTGCATAACTCTTCTTCTGATCTTGCACTTCTTTAATCCTTTGTCTTATCGGTTACATATGTTATTCCATTTCTTGGATTACTTTTGGTCCTACCAGGACCCTATCCTCAATTCGATCCCAACTCAACAACATCCGACATGGTCACCCATAAAGAAAATCAAATGGTTCCATATTTATCGTACTCTGATAACTGTTATTGTAAGCAAACTCTACCAATGGAAATAAGTCTTCCCATTGTTTTTGTTGATCCATAACATGCATATGCAACATATCCTCCAAGATCCGGTTCATTCTTTATGTTTTCCCGTCTGTATTTGGGTGATATGTTATACTAAAGTTCAGTTGCATTCCCAAGGCCTCTTGGAAATTGGTCCAAAATCATCCTGTAAACATCGATCATCGATCGAAAATGATCCTTCTTGGTACACCATGTAATCTCAAAATTTCACTGACAAAAAATCTAGCTATGTCTGGCACCTGATACGTCGTACGTAATGGAATAAAGTGTGCACTCTTCATCACAGTGTCAACTACCATGAAAATCGAATCGTTTATCCTTGTCGTTAGTGACAATCCAACAATAAAATCCATCGAAATGACCTCCCATTTTGATTCAGGAATAACGGGAGGCTATAGAAGTATTGTTGGATGTCTATGTTCAACCTTCACTTACTTACATTCTATACATCTCACCATGTAACTAACTATGTCTCATTTCATTCCTTTCCAGAAGAATAAAAGATGGAGGTCTTCCTTCATCTTCGTGACTCCTGAATGAGCCATGTAAATTGCTCGATGAGCTTCACTTAAGATCATACTTCTTAATTCATCATTAGGAGGTACATAAATTATGTTGTTAAATCTAAATAATCTTTCATTATCTAATGAATAACCTTCATACTTCGGTACCATCATGGTATTTTGTCCAATATTATCCTTAACTTCTTTATACAAGTCATTGTCTATCTGTAAAGTTATAATATTTTCTCAAAGATTCATCTTAAGAGGTATTACCAAGAATACGCATGGTCTTTGACTCAAATACTCTTTAACTCTGATCATTATTCCTTTAATTTAAGTAATCTCAAAATCATATTCATTAAGTAATTATGACCAATGCCTTTTTCATGCGTTCAAGTCGCTCTGTGTAAAAATATGTTGCAATCCACAATGATCTGTCTTTAATTCAAATTTTCATCCAATTAAATAATGTCTCCATAATCGTAACGTATATACAATTGATAACAACTCTAAGTCGTACGTTGTGTAGTTTTCCTCACACTTTCTTAATTTCCTTGAAATGTAAGCGATCACTTGACCATCTTGCATCAAAACTATGCCTGAACCTTCCTTGGATGTCTGTGCATACAAAGAATTATTTGTCCATATCAAGGACCTTCATTGTTGTCATTGTCCTTAATAACTCCCTAAGATTTTGAAATTCTTTTGCGCATTTCTCAGTCCATACAAAATTCTTGTTTTTCTTCTTCAATTCTGTGATTGGATTTTCTATCTTTGAAAAAACTTCGATGAACCGTAGATAATATCCTTCTCAACACATAAAGCTATTTACTTCTTGTATATTTTTAGATGTTGTCCAATCCATAATGGCCTCTACTTTCCTTGGATCCATAGGGATACCTTCACTAGATATGATATGTCCCAAGTAATGAATCCTCGATTGGTAAAAACAACATTTCGATAGCTTCCCATCCAATTTTTTTTCTCTTAGACACCATAGAACCAAGCTCAAGTGTTCTCCATGCTCCTCTTTTTTCCGAGAATAAATTAGTATGTCATCAATAAATACTTGAACAAAATTGTACAAGTATTCACAGAACACCCCATTCATCAAACTCATGAATATCCATAGGGCGTTCGCCAAACTGAACGGTAAAACTGTAAACTCATAATGTTTGATTCTTGTCTTAAACACGGTCTTAGGGATATCTTCCTCTTTAATAAGTAAGTAATGTAAGTTCATTTTAATTATTCAAAATCATAGTATCGAAAGGGATTAAATTTGTTTGAAACATAATTTTTTTATATTTTATAAAAAAAATTAAAAGATTGATATGATTAATGTTAATGTTAAATTATGTAACTTTATTTTAATTTCATGATTGGGTATTGAAAAGGATAAAATATTTTTGAAATGCAATTTTTTTTATATTGTATAAATATTTTAAAAAAGATTGATATATAATTTTTTTTTATTAATTTTAGTGTTAAATAAATTTAATATTAAGATGAGTTTACATAAATTCATATATAAATGTGTGTCAGATTTCTTTTTTTTCATTTTATATTTATTTATTTCCCATGTATATGTTATTTATGGGACAAACGTTATAATCTCTTCTATACTAGGTTGTAGAATGTTGTTTTCAAATGATATAACTAAGTTAGATTAAATCTAAATTTTCCATTTATTATTGGTAGTATCTCCCACATCTTGATGAAATGGATCTAGTTTGCAAAACATATTTAAGAATAAAGAAGAAACATGTTCACATGGTCCTACTTTTATTAACATATGGTTGACATCAAACACATGAACCAAATTTGAACATCTTAGTTTCAAGGATGGCCTCAATGTCCCTCGAAGAATGGTCTACTCAAGACTAAACCCCATGCAAATCAATCGATCCACCCCACATAGTAAAACTAAATCTAGTTATTGAACATCACAATCATTGACTATTTATCAAAAACACTCATTTGCACACACACATATATGGTAATACTATAAGACATGTTCAAAACCTTTTGGCTTATGAAAACCATAATGACCTCGATACATACATTTTTAGTATGTTTAAATATAGAAATGATATACTAAATGATCCGATGCAGGATCTTTTATGATTATGGTTGAGTTTTAACTTGCATGAGTATTTTAACCATTTGAGAAATTAACGAAAGAAGGAGGAAAGAAGAGGATTATATATCAGTCAAATACACATATGCAGATCTGAAAACAGTAAAGAACAGCAAAC
>JASDQU011314816.1:0-17135 GCA_032191745.1 Picea mariana | reverse complement strand
TGTCTCCACGTAGACCGCCGTACAATCCACGCGTCGCTCTGTCGTGATGCCACGTCAGTGATGACGTCACCTGGTGCCACGTGTCACCCTGTGAGTGGTGACACGTGTCACCTTGATATTGGCCATTCGCCTGCCAAAAATGCCAAATCAGCATGCCACGTGGCACTCTCTGGTGTTGCCACGTGTCCCATGTACGGACCTGCCACATCATGCCACGTGTCACGCGCCGATTGGTCCACGTCATCGTACGGTTTCCACGTCAATGCTGACGTCATCCTGCCACGTCACTGTACGGACCGCCACGTGTCATCATCCTGCGCTGCCACGTGTCGCCTTCTGATTGGCCCACGTCAACTGTACGGCCTGCCACGTGTCACTGTATGGACATGCCATGTGTCACTGTACGGACTGACACGTGTCTGTACGGACTGTACGGACAGGTACAGTCAGCATCCCCAAAATTTGCCTGTTTGGCTTTTCGGACAGAAGGCGATATCTTCCTCATACGGACTCCGTTTGCGATAAAAATTATACAACCGGATTCAGGAAGACGAGACAGACGCAATGGCATAGGTTTCGTCGCATTTCAAGCACTTTCATTTTTGAGCATTTTTAAGCCCTATCTGGCTTCTGGATCTGTTTTCAGATCACTAAATAATAAATAGTAATATTATGATTCTTCATAATATTTTCAATGAATTTTCAATGAATGTATGATTAATGAACTATTTGGTTCATTATAGTCATATCAAAGCCATCTTTAAGAGCCGAAATTCAACTACTATAGAAATTCCAAAAATAATATTTTCAATGAATGCATGATTGATGAACAATTTGGTTTATTATAGTCATATCAAAACCACCTTTAAGAGTCAAAATTCAACTACTATAGAAATTCCAAATAACATCCATTTTTTAAAACAACATCACAACCACCACTAATAATATAGAGCATGTGTCACTAAGTCTCTTTACACAACACCACAATGTTACAATCAACTATAAAAACAAGTACACTCATTGCAAACAAAAAATATACCTTAAGCTTTGCAAGTTTTCATTTGAAATAATGTGCATACCCATATTTGCAACCTACATTTTTATCCATTACATCACACACAAAAACTAATACACTGAAAAACTAAATTAGAAGATATCATGTATGTTGGGAATATGCAAGGAAACAGATCCCTAAGGAGTTCATTGAGCATTTATTCAATATGAATGTGATGTATTAAAAATATTCTATAATTAGAAAATATCATGCGTATTGGGAATACTTAGGGTTGCACATCTCTAAGTAGTCCCCTTAAACATTTTTTTGGTGAGAACATGACATATAAAAATGCATATATCCAATTGCCTCATTCATGTCTCTTCCAGAGAGACTTAATCATAAGAGTCAAGAGATTTGTTACTTAATCATTATGGGTATATTTGTTTTCAAATATTTTCAAAAAATAATGTTTAGGATATATTACATATTGAGTAGAGACATAGACAATGTGTTTTGTTTTATCTGAAACCTTACAACCAAACCTCAAACCTTGTATAATGGTTATACTTCCTTGCTATGGACTTTGTGAAGCTTTGCATTCTTGTGGAGGCATTACATTGCATCAATAGTGGCAAAACTTACTTTGGGGTTCCATGTCTTCGAGTCTTGGTAAGTTTTTCGTTCATTGTTTAGATATGACCTATGTACGTGAGACAGATTTAAATCTTTCCTTTCCTATGATTAAATTTCGAGAGGTGTTCTATTTCTCTTATGTTCTCGAGGGTGAAAACCTGTGTTGTTTACGACATGTCTTTGTTACTTAGTAAGGAAATCTGTGTGGAAA
Organism: Picea mariana; assembly: GCA_032191745.1. NCBI lineage: Eukaryota > Viridiplantae > Streptophyta > Pinopsida > Pinales > Pinaceae > Picea > Picea mariana. Next base: position 15,294 of record JASDQU011314816.1, on the reverse strand, counting down.
TTAAGTGAAGGTGAAGTGATACTTCAACCTTCGGATCAAGAAGATTATTCCTCGTTTGCAGTAGTAATTAGAAATGGAGGGTCTGTCTTTGGTTATTAAATTTTTTTTTATAAATTCCTCATAATACACACTATGCTATTGTCTATTCTGGTTGAGAGATCGATTGGATTATCACTCCATTCCTCCGGATATTTAATTTAGAAAGATACTTGTCAGGTTAGGATATTTAACCAACAATTGTGTAGAGGAATTTAATAATATATGTCCAGGTCATTTGTATTTAAATGTATGGTTGTTTATGTTTCCATGGAGTATTTTTCTTTCCATAAAAATCTAAATGTCTTTCCTAGTAATCATTCTATATTTTATTTCCATGTATGTGTTAAACATTGACAAAGTGAGAAGCAAAGAATACAGAGAAACGAGAAAAGAAGAAATAGAATTCAGTATATTAGTAATGCAAGTGAAAGAGTACAAATGAAAAGAGTATATGAGCAAAGAGAAAATAGCTGAGCTAAATAGGCTCAAGCAAATCAAGAAATGATAGTACAGCTGGCCAGGACAGCTAGCAGTGTATAGTCAGCCTATTGAGGTTACATTATATTTAACACTCCCTCTTAAACTCAAAAATTACAAACATCATCACTGATTATGCCCAAGTGTTGTCTCTGAAAATCAAAAACAGATTTTCCTAATGGCTTTGTGAAGATATCTGCGAGATGATCTCGAGAACCACAAAATTGAAGTGCAATATCACCATTATTGACTAGCTCGCGGATGAAGTGAAAGCAAGTGTCAATGTGTTTTCTTTTCTTGTGAAACACATGATTTTTGGATAGAGCAATTGCTAAGGTGTTGTCAAAGAAGATAGGAGTTGGATCATTTTTTGTATGTGACATATCTTTCAATATTCTTCTCAGCCACACAACTTGACAGGAAGCTGAGGTAGCAGTGACATACTCTGCCTCTGCAGAATATATTTATACAATTGGTTGCTTCTTTGATGCCCATGAAATCAGGTTCGTGCTCAGGTGAAAAACATGTCCTGAGGTGTTTTTCTTGTCATCTAGGCTGCCTGAAAAATCACTATCTGTGTAACCAGAAAGGTGATTATTATCAGATTTAGTGTACCATAAGCCAAAATTGAAAGTTCCTGCAACATATCTCAGAATCCATTTCGCCATCTCTCAGTGAGAATCTTTGGGGGATTCCATGTATCTGGAAACAAGGTTGGATGCATACATAATATCGGGCCTAGTTGTTGTAAGATACAACAAACTGCCTACTAAACTTTTGTACAGGGTAGGGTCCACTATAGGACCTTCATATTTCTTCCTCAATTTTGTGCCTAAGGGTATAGGGGTTTCTACCGGATTGCATTCTTCCATGCAGAATCTTTTGATGATGTCTGCTGCATACTTTTTCTGACAAACAAAAATTCATTTGGTTGATTGATCAACCTCAATCCCCAAAAAATATTTCATTATGCCAAGATATTTCATCTCAAACTCAGATTGCATGGCATGTTTAAAATTGATTAACTCAAGATTTCCAGTATATATCATGTCATCAACATATAAACATACAATCAAAATTTTACCGTGCTGATCTATTTTGGTGTAAAGAGTTGGCTCATTTTGGCTTCTGCTGAGACCACTTTTGATCAGGTAAGTGTCAATTCTGCTATACCAAGCTCTTGGAGCTTGCTTTAAGCCAGACAAGGCTTTTTTCAACCAATATACTTTGGTTGGTTTCTCTTGGACTTCAAATCCAGGTGATTGATCGACATAAACTTCTTCTTCTAAGAACCCATTTAGGAAAGTTGACTTGACATCCATATGGTATAGTTGCCATTTATGTTGGGCTACTATGGACAATAGAGTCCTTACAGTGTCTAATCTTGCTACCGGGGCAAAAGTTTCACCATAATCAGTACCTGGTTGTTGTGAGAATCCTTTGGAAACAAGTCTTGCCTTGTGTTTTTCAATCTGCCCTTTTTCATTTAGTTTAGTTTTGTAAACCCACTTGACACCAATACTCTTCTTGTGTCTGGGAAAATCAACAAGATCGCATGTCTTGTTCTTCTCAATGGAGTCAATTTCTTGGTTCATTGCTTGAACCCAATGTGGCTCCTTAGCTACTTCTTTAAAATATGTAGGTTGACATGACATTAATGCAAAAAGATTGTGTTGTTCAATGTCATCTAACTGCTGATGGATTTCTCTCAAACTTCAAGTTCTCTAATTTTGAATTTTAGAGGATGAGTCTCTACTTGAAGTTGAGTTCTCCTAAGAATTTTCAGGTTGTCCTTGTACCTATAATCTTGGAAGAGTGGGTTGAGGTATTGGTTGTCTTGAATTTTCTACGTTTCCAGCACTAGGCAACAATGGATTTTGACTGTCCATTTGTTGATTTTTAGATTCGTTCCAGAGTTGATTTTACAGAAATTTTACATCTCTGCTGAGAATTAGTTTCTTTGAGATTGGATTGTAAAGTTTGTAAGCTTTAGATGTTTCATTGTATCCAGTAAAGATACATTTGTCACTTCTATCATCTAGTTTCTTCCTTAATTCAAAAGGTATGTGAGTGTATGCTATGCATCCGAATGTCCTTAGATGCACAACATTTATATTTTTCCCGCTCCATGCTTCTTGAGGGACTTTCATATTTAGACTTGTGGTTGGAGATCTATTCAAGAGATAAGATGAGCATTCTACTGCTTCATCCCAAAAAGTATTTGACAAAAATTTCTCTTTGAGAAGGCTTCTTGCCATGTTCATTATTGTCTGATTCTTCCTTTCAGCCACTCCATTCTGTTGTGGAGTATACCTGGTTGTAGTTTGCATGATAATGCCTTGTGATTTGCAGAAATTTGCAAATTCGTTGGAGTTGTATTCTCCTCCTCCATCGGACCTGAGAACTTTTATATATTTTCCACTCTTTTTTTCAGCTCTTGCTTTGAATTCTTTGAATTTTGCAAAAGTTTTAGACTTGTGTCTGAGAAAATAGATCCAGATTCTCCTGCTAAAGTCATCAATAAACGTTAGAAAGTAAAATCTACAACCTATGGACTATGTTTGCATTGGTCCACATAGGTCAGTGTGAACATGTTCGAGATGTTGGTTGGCTTGAGTGGAGGACTGTGGAAAACTAGTTCTCTTACGTTTTCCAAGTATGCAAGATTCACATGGGGAATTTTTCTCTTTGAAGATAGGGAGACCTTTGACCATGGAGTGATTTTGTAGGAGACTTAGACTCTAAAAGGGTAGATGTCCAAATCTTGTATGCCAAACCATAGTTTCATTGGGGGTGGTTGCACTTTGTGCATATGGTTGGATCATATTTGCAGTTCTGAGAGTCAGTGGAAACATCCTATTCTGAGTTATGTGGATTTCAGAAATCATTTTTTTGTTGGGGGTTTTGTCATATATCCTGCAAGATGCTCCCTCAAAAAGTAACTTATAGCCATGTTCAATGAGTTGTCCTACACTTAGCAGATTATGTTTCAGATATGGAACATGATAGATTGTTTATGTCTTTCTTTACATTTTGTTTAGTAAGAATAGGTACAGTTCCTTTTCCTTGAAATTTGACTAAGGAATCATTTCCAAGTGTAATATCAGATGAGATTGAAGAACCAATGCATGAAAGTAAGTCTTTGTTACCTGTCATGTGATTGCTGCATCCGTTGTCTAGCAACCAAAGATCTTTAGGTTGTTCTTTAGTCTTGTGACATGAGAGAAACATACTTCCTGAGGTTTCTCCCATATGATTTGACACATGTGCTCTGCCTGAGAGTTGATCTGATTTATTCTTCCTACATTCAGATTCATAGTGCCCATACTTTTTGCAGTAATAGTATTGTATGCTTGATTTTTCATTTGATCTTCTCCCTTTGCCTCTTTGAGGCTCGAAATTTTGATTCTTGTGTTGTTGTCTGTAACCTTGGAAATTTTGATTTTGGTTCTGTTGTCTGTTACCTCCACTTGAGTGTTGGTTACTTGTAGTACTCCCTCATCCTTTGTGACCTTTGCCTCTTCCTCTGCTGAAGGAGAATTAATTTTTGAAGGCATTGGCGAATGACTCATCTGTGAGATGCAATCTGGTCTCATGTGTCACCAGGGAACCAATTAGTTCATCTGTTGAAAAACGTGACAGATCCTTGGATTCAAGAATTGCACTAAGAACCATTTCAAATTTCTTTGGTAAACTTCTGAGGACTTTCTCAACAATGCATTGATCAGTGATGGCTTCACTAGTCAATCTTATCTGGTTCATGATTCCCATGACTTTGTTCATAAATTGATCCACATTTTCAGACTCTGTCATTCTTAAAGTCTCGAAATGTGTCCTCAAGGTTTGAAGTTTGACTATTTTGACCCTGTCATTTCCTTGGTAGCCTGATTTAAGGATGTCCCAGGCCCGTTTTGAAGTACTAGCGCCTATGATTTTTGAGAAAATCGAGTCATCCACTGAATTTTGAATCCAAAATTTGGCTTTATTCTCTCTACTCCTCAGTGTTTCCTGATCAATTCTTTGTTGGTTCATCATGGCGGAAAGGTATGTTGGATCTGGTTCCACATATCCAAGATCCACTGGATCCCAGTACTCTTGTGCTTGCAAGAAGGATCTCATTCGAAGAGACCAAAACTCATAATTCTTTCCAAGAAGAATCAGACCTTGAGTTGGTCCTAAATTGCTAGACATGGCCATCTTTAAAGAATATTAACAAAATAGAAAAAAAAATGTTGGAAAATTTCGTGTTTACCTGTTTCTTGGACATAAAACCAGGTCTTCTAATTTCTTGTAGTGACTTCGGACCAAAAAACAAATACAGTGTAAGCCACTTCTTTGACTTCGATCAAGCTTGATCTGATTATCCGAGTGAAAGATCTACTAATTCAGGGCTCTGAACTATGTTCTTTAGCAACTATAATATTGCAGCAACTGTAGCCCCTTTAATAGTGGAATAGGGCTTTCTGAGTTTACTCGAGAGCCAAATAAAGTTTATCTTCTCATATGACCGTGGGCTGAAGAAACCAGGTGCTATGAGCTTTCGCGTTTCGACCTTGAAGGTAGCAGTTCCTTCAAATAGCCGAAATGCGAAATTGCTTCAAGGATCAACGATCCTCGTTGATTTGAGATCAACGGCCATAGTTTCTTTGGAATATCATGATCAACGATCTACAATTCTCCATGATCGGAGATCTAACGGTCCAGATCTACACTTGATCAACGAATCAGATTATTTTGGAATTTCACGTATCGCGAGTTCATGACACTCTCGCCTATGATTTCCCAGTGGCCGAAATCGCGATGGCATTTGCATCGACAGTCCAGATGCTGCTATGATTTGACGGTCTAGATCCTCCTATAATTTGACGGTCCATATCCTTTCGGGATTTTGTGAATCAGTATTCCGCGACTCTTGAACTCTCGTCACGATGTTCTCCAAACCCTGAACTCCGAAATGCTGAAATTTTGATGGCGCTTGGATCTACTGCCACCTATCCTCTAAGATGAACGGTCCTGATTCTCCCACGAAATCTTATTTCTCTAGTATTTACCTTCATTCTCCCAGTGCCAAAAAAAATTTCGATGGCTTTCGGATCTTCGCCACCTGTCACTCCAGATCCAACGTTTGGAGTGATTTCATGATTTCGGGATTTCGCGTATCAGGGGATGGAGTGAAGTCTCCTCTGCTTGTCCAACTCTCGATTCCCGATTTCGTGATAGCGTCAGATCGATGGCGTATGATTTTTTTCGATCCAATGGTTCAGATTGAGTCGGAGTTCGTGTTTCGTGAATTCTCACGACAGTGTTCTCTGACCTTTACTCCCTGTGAGTCAGCGAAATGTCGAGATCTCGCCACGTGTCCTCCTTGATGGACGGTCCCAACGATATCGGGATTTGATGACTTCGCAAGTCAGTTTTTCTCCTGTGAGTCCAGAGGACTAAACCTCATGCACTTTCTCCTAGATCCAACGGCTATCTGAATGGATGAAAATCTTTTGCCTCTTCTACGCGCTCCATGTCCTTTTTGAACTCAATAAATCGCCTCGGATCTGTCAACAGGACCGATCTTACGACTGCGTCTATTCATTCTTGGCTGCTTTAGTGATTTCTTTGGTGTTCTTGCAAAGAGTTTCTCCTAAAGCAGGAAATTCTTGAATCTTTCACGAATTGAAAGACCTTCACGAATTCTTTAAATCTTGCAGCAATCTTTCACGAGTTTGTGAGAATTTTCCGAATTCTTCAAACGTTTTTGGCTTCTGCAAAAATCTTTCATGAATTTGAAAGAATTTCTCGAGATCTTTAAACGTTTCTTCCTTCTTTTGCTCTGACTCCTCAATCTTTTGAGCGTATTGCGCTCTGCTTCCTCGTGCATGCTTTCTCCTACAATCTTTTGGGCAGATAACGGACTACGGATTTCTCTCCAGATTTTGTGAGGAATCTTGCATCCTATGCTCTCATGAACAATGTAAGGTCTGCGCTATTGAGGATCGGGTTTCTCTCCAGACTGTGTGAAGAGGCTTACTGCTGAGGTTCTAATACCATCACAAAATGAGAAGTAAAGAATACAGATAAAAGAGTAGTGTAGAAATAGAATTCAGTATATTAGTAATGCAAGTGAAAGAGTACAAATGAAAAGAGTATATGAACAAAGGGAAAATAGCTGAGCTAAATAGGCTCAAGCAAATCATGAAATGATAGTACAACTGGCCAAGACAACTGGCAGTGTACAATTAGATTGTTGAGGTTACATTATATTTAACAAACATATGGGTAAAAATTAATGATGGGTTCATGTGAATTTGCAAGGGAACCCATCATAATTATTTATCGGTCGCTTTCTTCGATGCCTTTTCAATAAAAATCCAACCTCCATGTACAAAAGGTATAGGTAAAAAAGATATCGTTTTCATTTGATTTTCCTTTTCTTTTGTAACATCAAACAAATAAATCGAACCCATTACTTGAAGGTTACAATGTCGGGTCGTCGGCCCTCTTGGGGTTTTAAGTCTCTCCCTCCAAGTCCGTAAGTATTATTACCACTTCTGGTATGATATCTTATACATTTTTCCCATTAATGTTTTCGTAAATACTAATCACGTTCGTAAATGTGATTGTAGGACTTGACCCACCAAATTACTTTATGGATAAATCGCCTAAATGTACTCGGGTTCCAAATTGTGATGAATCGCTGGAGTAGATTCGAATATTGTTGGAGGGATGGGGGACCGTTGGAGAGAGCCGAAGGGAGAACGCAGACAAACCAAGGATTCAAATTTTATTTGGTGGGAATGTCCCTTGAGGACTGGTTTGTAAGTTCCTAGTAACTCCTTACTATGGTCAGAGGTGAGGGAGACTGGTTAAGCATTTAGGATATTGGATAGTATTTAGAATTGATTTTTGCCCGCCCACCCGTTGATTTATAACCATTCTGGTTTTTTGACCTTTGTTTTCGGAGCAACCTCGGTGTTTAGTTCACTTACTGTTGTTTTAATGACTTATTTATTGCCCTTCTTGGTAACTGGATATTCATTACTCTCCTCTGTTTAATATTTTACTTTTACTCGACACCTCAGCTAGGTTTTATTGGTTATCATTGTCTTTTCGGCTCAGTGTACCTCCTCTATAACCTATGTTTATTTTCCTTGAGGGTTGGGCCCATACTTAGACCCTTGATTTCAGAGATGAGTTGATTGGAGGTGTATTTGGCAGACTAAATGGCTTCCCACCATAAATCCACACTAAATGAGGATATTAATGAGTTATTGAATGAGGCAGATGACTCATTCTCAAGGGAGGCATGAATAATACCATATTTTTCGGTACCTAAGCCTCATTTGAAGCTGATTTCCTCACCTTAGAAGATTGTTTGCCCGATGAACAATAGTATAGGTATTAACAAACCTTTTGTATCTTCCGTTGCTGCATTGTTTGGTCTGGTAGATTCGTGCTCTAGGGACTTTATTTCTAGACCAGATTGTGTGGATAAACCATGGAACTTTGGGGGTGCTCCTACTGGTTCCCGTGGAGGTAATAAACATTTGTCGATATTTGGAAAGAATCAGAAGCAGTGGACATCAAATAAGGTAACAAGAAAAATGGTGCTCGGTTCATACGTGGGCCTAGAGGATACATGTCGATTAGCACTTTGTGCTTTAGTAGGGAGGTTTGCCTACGGGCATTTGTGCAGTGAAAAAACTCTGGCCTGGTCGGAAAGAACTAGGTCGCCTTTGTTAGGTTATTCTCCGGAGTTGCTGCAACTTTTCAAAGGTTGGTGGGGGATTATCTGTCGTTCTCCGGAGGATGTGGAAACACTGTTAGAAAACAAATGGATGAACGAGAATAGTAGCTTTATGCTAATAAAATGGAGAGTGTCTTTCAACCCCGAGACAAAATATTTCTCTTTTCGACATTTCTGGATTCTACTTTCAGGTATGCCTCTCCACCTTTGGAATGAAGGGGCTTTGAAGTCAATAGGCAAGACTCTTGGTAGTTTCATTGCGGTTGATAAAGGTCTTCTTCACTCATCTGCGCGGAAATTTTGTAGGATACTGGTTGAATTAGACATTAGTCATGGCCTTCCCTAAAATTTAGAAATTGAATGGAGAGGGAGGTGTTTTCTTCAAAGACTAGATTACTTAGGCATACCCTTTCGGTGTAGACTTTGTCGTAGTACCAGACACCTGTGAAAAGATTGTAAATGTTTGTTTGAGGAGATAGATGTTCTGGAGGACTTGGACTCTCCTAATGATTACATTGATTTATCCATTGATACGGGTTTCTATGGAGGTAGTCCGAAAATTTTGTAACAGGACTTGGAAGAACTAGAATCATCATCAACTCTTACTAGTAAGCTCAAATACCAGTGCCATTCCTTTTTTTCTACTCTTTTGACTTTGGAAAAAGAAACCTTAAGTTCCTCGAAGTGGTTAGAACTATCCACTTTGCGTGATTGTCCACAGTCTGTAGCGGGTGTGTGAGGTCTACCTGTGTCTGAACATCTTACTGATTCTCCTTTTCTTTACTATGACCTGACTAATATTTCTAAGGGCCCACCTCGGCCACTTGTGGTGAACCTTTCTGAGGCTGTGACATTACATGGTGACATTTGTCCTTCCACCCTACTTGTGGATTACTTGATAACCAAACCACAACAAGGATCCTCCCCTTCATTAACTATTTCTCCCCCTACTCTTCTGGGTTACGGTGAACCGGAGGAGATGAAACCTTCCCTTGAAGTCGTATTAGTCTCCTATATTCCTTATCTTAAGAATCTGTCCTCACTTAATCAGGTACCTTTTTTTCGGGGGAAGGAAATACAAAACACTATCTCCTTTGTCGGGGAGACTAGTGGTTTGCGTATGGTGGTGGGTACAAAGGAGAAAGACTTTGTTTGGTCCGATGGACTAGGGTTTGAGACCTCTCCCATCAAAATTGTTGGATTACTGAGAGGGGGGGAGAGGGTAAATCAGTAATAGGGTAATTATAATCATTTTTCTCTAAATAATCCAACTGTTATATCAATGTAGAATTATTATCTGATGCAGGAGCATCACTCCATGTCAGCAGCGTGCTAGCCAGCTAGCACATCCAACATGCATTTAATGGAGAAAGAGAGAGGCACAACCCTCTCAATTTTGAAATTCGAAATTTCAATAAATGTTGTAAGGATTTTAATGCCAGACCACGCCTTTGTACAGGTAGTGGTTGAGGTTTCCTTTAATGGTTGCCTGCAACAAGCCCAAGACATAGTCAAGACTAGGCATCCATTTATGTAATGTAGCCATAGGAGCTACTCTGTGATAGCGATAGCTCAGAGACGGTGGTTGAGGATAAGCTCATGGGAGCCCTCATTTTGTAATGAATAAATTAGAGTAGAGAGTTAGGAAGAGAGACCAAAGAAGAGAGGTATCGAGAGAGAGATGAGACTTGTTATAGTCCAGTCTTTGTAAACATTTGTATAGACATATAGATTAATAGAAAAGTAGTTTTTCCTGCATACTATGTGTTTAATTTTTACATGTTTTTATTCATTTCATGTTTAAATGCATAACTGGTGAAGTATTTCATAAGTTTCAATTTTGTCCCATCTTGGAGTTTCTGAGTGTAAGGAGTGCACATGAAGGAACTATGTCTCGAGTTCAGGGAAGACAGAACTACTGAAGGTTTTGTAGAGCTCTGCCAAGAGGGCATCGAGCGAGTGCATAGAGTGCACTAGGGAACTCTATTTCGAGTTCTGAGAAAAGAGAAGTGTCGAGGAGAAGACACTCACAGGGTTGTTGAATACTCTGTAGGTTCTGCAAGGTGTGCATCGAGCAGGAGAACACCAGGTGGGCGTAAGGAGTTTTATTTTCAAGAAAACTTCTCGAATCTAAGTTATTCGAGATCCTCGAATGCAAAGTGTGCATAGGAGTAAATATCCAAGAGAACGAAGCTTAGGAGGGACAACATTCCTAGAACGTAGGCGAGATCCAAAGGAATTGAGCTCGCAGGGGAAGCGAAGGTTGAGGCCTTTGAAACTTCGGAAAATATTCCAAGGGGAAGGAATAAGTTCTCAAGCTCAGGAGGGAGCACAATTGCTGTCAGATCTTGTGCAAAGAACCGATAGTCATTGGATCCAAAGGAAGTCACATAGAGTTTAACCTCTGGGAGGTCGCGTAGTAGAGCAGCTAAAAGAAATGGTGGAGACACTTCATGGAGACAACAAGTCCCGGCTCACGAAATTGTGAAACAACCGACAACGTTCATCAAGAAGGACATGTGGTGAGTGGTAAAGGTTGAGGAAAATTCCTAAAAGGTTGTGGGTYGTCGTTCCAATTGGATCATGATCGTTGGTTCAAGAGGAATCTGGACTGTTGATCTCTCAAGGGGGAGATTTTGGCATTTTTGGGTTTGGGAGTTCGAAGGACCTAGAATCGTTTGCAGCCGAAATGAAGAAATCGTGAATTACGAAATCCCGAAAAGTGGACCCTGGTAATGGGTAGATTTTGGCATTTTGGGATCCAAGAGTTCGAAGGACCTAGAATCATTGCAGTTGGAATCGTGAAATTATGAATCGCAAAAACCTGAAAGCATTCGGAGGAATAGCACCAGGTCAGAGGACCGGTCGTATGAATAGGAGGAATCGCAAAAACCTGAAAGCATTCGGAGGAATAGCACCAGAGCTTCGACATTTTGAAAGACAGAGAATAGGAGGAATGCCTGCATCACGATTCCCCGAATCTTGAAAAGCTGGTAGCACTTTGACATTTAGCACGTGGTCATAGAGTGGTGGTCATGTGGACAGAGGCTAAGGGAGGACCCAAAGTCGTTAAGCCCTTTTTGTCATTTCGACATCCGGGAGTTGGAGGGGCAAGGAGCCTGGGAGAGCTCGCATGCAGGAGTCCCGAAACCCCGAAAAGAGAAAGGTGTGTTGGTTCAGAACAGAGAAGAGCATTGAAAGTTGAGCGTGTGCATAGGTTTTTTCAAAGCCTATGCCAGGGAATTAAAGGGACTTGTGGATTCGTTCAAGGGGTTCCAGCAGGAGTCCAAAGAGCCATTTTGGCTTAGAAGAAGAACGATCCAGAGACCGGAAGGTCGCAAAACCCTACTGAGGTAGGGGGTTTGCATCAAGTGGTATCAGAGATGATATTTTTTTGTTTGCAGATCACAGACAAAAGGAGGACTGTCAGGGGATACAGTCTGATACCATCAAGTGGTATCAGAGATGATATTTTTTTCTTTGCAAATCACAAACATAAGGAGGACTGTGAGAGGATATAGTCTGATACTATCAGGTGGTATCATAGTTGATATTTTTTTGTTTGTAGATCATAAACAAAAGGAGGACTATGAGGGGATACAGTTTGATACCATCAAGTGGTATCAGAGCATGGATTTCGTCTATATATTTTAGATGAAGAGGATTGAAGAGATTGTTGCAGGACATAGCAACAAATAGACAGTTAGGTGGACTGTAGGAGATACTGGAAATGCTCTCAGTTGTAGAGTAACACCAACAGAAGATTCAAAGGGAAGAAGATAGCTACTGAAGGCCATATGCATGGTCAAAGAGAGGACCACCAACAGATGAAGAGAAAGGTTGAGATGGATAAAGAACTCTTCGAGATAAGAGCAAGGATGGAGGAGCTTGCATTTTGAATGCAACAAAGTGTAAGAACATGATGGGTGTATGAATGGCCCATAAAAAAGAAGGTGAAGTGGCCAGTCAAGGATTTGTTGGCCAAAAGACAACAAAGGCAGTTGAAAATATGGCTGAGGTATGCTGAAAGCCTCAATGACACAGAGATGGTTTGCATCTGTGATCCAAAATTTGGAGAAACCCTCAGTGATGAGGAAGAAAGATCAGTTTCAGGTCTCATAAACTGTCAAGAGGGTAGAGATGAATTTTCCAATTGACAGGTGGGCAATGAAATGAGATCATTCGAGGATCTCATAGACTATCGTGAGGATAGCAGTGGAAATTCATATTGCTAGGAGGGAAATGGTATGCGATTAGCTGAAGATCTTGTAAACTGCCAGGTGGGCAGGGTAGAAATCCCATATTGCCAAGTGGGCAAGGGAGAGCAGATGAGACTATCTGAAAGTCTCATGAACTCAGGGATGAGTTCGGGTCAGCAAGGAGTGTTGATGGAGATGGGATCAATTGATCTCATAAACTGTCAGGTGGGAAATGGGAAGAGATCAACAGAAGGTCTCGCATACTGCCAAGGGGGCAGTGGTGAAAGTTCAGATTGCCAAGTGGGCAATGAGATGGGACCAGTCGATCTCATACACTGCTAGGTGGGCAATAGAAAATTCCTAGGATGCCAAGTGGGAAAGGGGGAAAAGATGAGGCTATGTGAAAGTTTCATGAACTCAGAAGAGAGTTTGGATCAGCAAGGAGTACTAACAAAGGAAGGTCAGAAATACATTCTGAGCATTGGGGGAATTGAAGTATTCCTACGAAGTAGCCCAGTTGAGGCCAGAGTATGTGTTGCAGAAGAAACAACAAAAGAAGGACAACCAACAGTGTCTTTCATAGAGGGAGAGGAGGAGAAGACATAAATGTTTGCCCCAACAGAAGAGGAGCATGCAAATAAGATGCTCACTCCATGGGAAATGGAGTTAGAGATACTGGAGGATTGGTTGAACAATCCAGAGCCAGTATATGGCTGCAACAAGGAGATAGTCATGCAGATGTTAGCAGAAGAGCATTCCGAGGAATTGTTCAGAATTTTTAGCTAGGGAGATGAATAGATGATAACTGCAGTGCCGAGGCGTGCAGCAGAAGATGAAGGAGAATTCCAGTTTGAGGAGCAGTTGGAGGAAGCTGGAATTCAACCAGCACAAGGGGAAATGGTAGAAGCTAATCTGTCAGAGAAGGTGACTGAACAACAGGCCAGTCAAGAAAATAAGACTGTAGAGATGAATTTTGTAGCAGGATGGCAAGTTGAGGCCATAGAGGAAAAATATGGCACGTGAGTTCTAGTTGATTGATCCATTTGTCAGGAAGAAGTGCAGCTAAGGAGACTGCATAAGGAGAGCGAGCCACTGGAGCAGCTAGACGAGGTAATTGAAGAAATCATAAGGCTGATGTTGAGTTTAGCAGCAAATACTACCAGCAACAAGAAGCTGAGCAGAAGGGAGCCTCCAAGAGCAGCAGGGTAGCAGCAAAAACAACATCGAAGAAGAGGAGCAAATGGACAGCTCCAAGGGAAATTTTGGGATCCAGGTGGATTTCAACACTGGAGAAGAGAAACTCATTATCAGGAGACCATGATTTTTCAGCTAAGGAGTAATGATGCAGGAGCATCGCTCCATGTCAGTAGCATGCCAGCCAGCTAGCACATCCAACATGCATTTAATGGAGAAAGGGAGAGGCCCAACCCTCTCAATTTTGAAATTCGAAATTTCAATAAATGTTGTAAGGCTTTTAATGCCAGACCACGCCTTTGTACAAGTAGTGGTTGAGGTTTCCTTTAATGGTTGCCTGTAGCAAGCCCAGGACGTAGTCAGGACTGGGCATCCATTTATGTAATATAGTCGTAGGAGCCGCTTTGTGATAGCGATAGCTCATAGATGATGGTTGAGGATAAGTTCATGGGAGCTCTCATTTTGTAATGAAGAAATTAGAGTAGAGAGTTAGGAAGAGAGACCAGAGCAGAGAGGTCTCGAGAGAGAGTTGAGACTTGTTACAGTCCAGTCTTTGTAAACATTTGTATAGACATACAAATTAATAGAAAAGTAGTGTTTCCTGCATACTATGTGTTTCATGTTTTCATGTTTTTATGCCTTTCATGTTTAAATGCATAACTGGTGAAGTATTTCATAAGTTTCAATTTCGTCCTGTCTTGGAGTTTTCAAGTGCAAGGAGTGCACATAGAACACAAGGTGTGTGTTGACAGAGGCGAGACAACCTCAAGAAAGCTCAAGAGGGATAGCGTTGAACCTTCATCAGCAGAAGTGCAAGGAGTGCACAGGAAGGAACTTTGTCTCGAGTTCAGGGAAGACAGAACTACTGAAGGTTATGTAGAGCTCTACCAAGAGCGCATCAAGTGAATGCATAGAGTGAACTAGCAAATTCTATTTCTAGTTCTGAGAAAAGATAAGTGTCGAGGAGAAGACACTCACAGGGTTGTTGAATACTCTGTAGGTTCTGCAAGGTGTGCGTCGAGAAGGAGAATGCCAGGTGGGTGTAAGGATTTTTCTTTTCAAGAAAACTTCTCGAATCTAAGTTATTCGAGATCGTTGAATGCAAAGTGTGCTCAGAAGTAAATCTTCGAGAGAATGAAGCGTAGGAGGGACAACGTTCCTAGAACACAGGTGAGATCCAAAGGAATTGAGCTCGCAGGGGAAGCGAAGGTCGAGGCCTTTGAAACTTTAGAAAATATTCCAAGGGGAAGGAATAAGTTCTCAAACTCAAGGGGAGCACAACTGCCGTCAGATCTTGTGCAAAGAGCCGATAGTCATCGGATTCAGAGGAAGGCATACGGATTTTAACCCTTGGGATGTTGCATAGGAGAGCAGCTGAAAGGAACGGTGGAGACACTTCGTGGAGAAGTGTCAAAGTCCTGAGAGACATAGGGTCACACCAAGTTGCGAGGGATTTAAGCCTTTTTAAGCACCCTAGGAGAGGAGGTGTATGGACGATGGAGATACTCCATAGAGAAGTGACGAAATCACGTGGACCATTGGATCTCGTAGATTTGCGAGGAGGTTAAGACTGAGCGTCTTTTAGCATTCAGAAGATCAGGAGGAGTAGCGAATGTTGGATGAGAAGCATCAGGGGCCGTTGATCTC
>JASDQU011314813.1:0-24544 GCA_032191745.1 Picea mariana | reverse complement strand
ACCTGAGGAAATTTCTCTTTATAAGGTTTTTTTCATAGAAAAAAGCAACTTCTTTTCTCAGGAAAAGTTCTTCTTCCTTCTCTCTTCAGGAATTCAGGCACTGTGACCCCTCTAAAGGCAATAGATAGGTTTACATCATTAACGATCATAGGGATGACGAAAATAATGTGTAACACTATTGAGGATTGTTGCCTCATCTCAGTTGGTGCTGAGAATGTAAGCTGAGTCTTGCATATAGAGATGTTTCTCTTGTAGAGTTGTACTCTATTCAGTTGTTGCTGAAAAAACCCCCGGATTGAAGTCCATAATAAAAAGAAAAATTGTACATACATCTTGTGTTCCTTGTGTTCCTTGTGGAGATGATTTGTTGATGATATATTGCTGATATATGTTGCTGATATGTATTCACATCTAACTGATTATTAATGACAACAATGAGTAATGAGTAATTGTCGAATGCTAACTATTGAGTTTTGCGTAAGAGGGAAGTTTTGGGAAAAAGATCCCCACACTCATTCACCCCCCCCTCTAAGTGTGGTAGGTGTGTCCAACATTAATGACCTCCCTGATTTTCAACACTTGCTCCTCCATAGTAGCTTCTACTACTATAGGGACTTCTGGAATTTCCTTATACAACTTCTGGACTATTTCTTGGGTTTTCTGCACTATGGCTTTAGCTTCGTCCTTCTCCTTTAATTTTTTCTTGTCCCTCTCCTCAACCTTTTCTTTATTCTTTAGAACTTCTTCTACTCTACCTTCAAATTACCTCTTTTGTTGAAGTGTCATTTCATACTTCTCTTGTAATTGGGCTCTTTCATTCCTTATTCTTTCCAATTCTATGTGTGCTTCCTCTCCTATGTTCTTCATTTCTTACAACAGTCTTTCTTGCAAGGCCTGTAGTCTTTGCCTGGGCATCCTTGATGCGACTATATTGAGATAGCTCAGTGCATTGACTTGCTCTCGTAACTCGCCCATTGGAAAATCCAATGCATCTGTCTCAATATGTAAGGTTTTATGCCCTACAATTAGCTATGTCAGGATCAATTGCGCACTTTTTGCTTCCCTCCTTAAAAATATGGAAGGTCCTTCCCCGATCCTCTACTCTTTCATGTTTCTTGCTGCTTACAACATCTGTTGGAGTGCTACCAGTTGATCATGGACTTTCTTATGTTTCTCTTCTTTCTTCCTTTTTGCTTCCTCCCATATTTCTTCTTTGGAATCCCGTACTTGGTAGATAATTTTGTCCATATCATCATTAGTTAATATATAAAATGAGTTCTTTCTATGTGCTTTGGCCTTCTTGTGTTCCCCCCTATGAGTTATGTCCATGTATCCTTTCTTTTTGTCCCTGTTGTTCGAACTGGTTGTTGCACCGCTATTGTGGATGGCCCAGGATGATCTCATGTGCCATTTTTTTGCTCATCATATGGATTGTTATTGGACAAATTGGTAAGTGCAGACACAAGCTAATCTCCCTAACTTTAACAAGAAACTAGAACAAAACAAGACAGAATACAAACTTCACCTTAGACCTCATTATCATATTAACTAGTTCAGAGAGGGACAAATGACATACCTTTTAAATGATGCTTGAGCCTTTCTAGTGTTTTCCTTGTCGCTCCATCTTTGGATTTGTGGGATGGTGAACCTGTTTAAGAAGCACAAACCAACAAAGAGAGAGAAAACAGATATATATATTCCAATGAATTCTATGTATAAGATCAAGGAGTTACACAATAAAATTAAAGACACCTTTATAGGGAAGAAATGTATGGCTGCATTGTAATAAATGGAAGTGGAGAATACAACCCATGCCTTGATGTTGCAAGGTCCATTCCAATGGCTCTTTGCTTCAACGCACACACCTTTTCTCCAACTTTTTTGATGAAGAAGATCCACAACCTAACTTAGAGAGATAAGACAAAGTTATCTCTAGTAAAATCTATAGCAGAATTCTTCATGCAAGCAAGCCTTAACCTTTTCCATAAGAGATCCCTCTTTATATAGGGTGAAAGAGGGATGGATGAGGATATTAGGATGATCCCACTAAATCAGAGAAGCGAGTAAGATCCAAACCGATCAGAGGCCACCTCATCTTCTAGAAGATTCCCTTCTAGAGCATTCGTGAATTTCACTTTTCCCTTGTTTATGCATCATCACACCCTATGCACAGGCATCCTGCGACGACAACGCAGTCTATCTTTGGTGCAATGATCAAACATTGTCGCACCCTAAGCATAGAGTAGGGTGCGGCGATCTCCTTTGACATTTTTTTTAAGGAAGAAAAGATAATCCACTTTTCTCATGGAGAAAGTCTCTTTTAGTGTTTTCAGGGAACATGGAAGTGAGTTATGCACATGTTGTCAGTTGATCACTGGGGTGACCAAAATAATGTGTAATAGAATTCCCCCCAAAGTATGAAGTTGGAACCTATGACAAATGAAATACTTTGTATAATGTGTGTGTCGAAAACAAGGAGCGCATCGATCGGGAACCTACAAACAATTAAGAATCTACATAATAATATACCATCTTCTGAGGTAGGCATTCCCATACTCATACTACAAGTGACTCTAATCATAAGTTTCAAGTGATTCATGGCCACTAAACATACACCGTGGATCCATTTCATCATGATTCAACATAGCCACCATAAATACAATGTGGATCTATGCGCTTAAAGAATTCAAATTTAGACATAGCCACGTGACATGCACAGTGGATCTATGTGTCAGTACAAACTTATGAATACTTCGTCACAACCTGGACCGATATGGTGATATCTAGGGTATTCATTTGCATCGTCTCTAAGTAGGAATCTAGCCATGTGATTACAGGTATCGAAGTTGAACATGGTAGAAACCACTTGATTACCGGTCATTAATGAAAATCGTTAACAAGTGCGAGGGAAATAACCATTGATGTCAATGACTCCCAAGGTAATCTAGTACAATCCAACGAATGTGAATGAATGAGTTGAATTCGAACACTCAATGGAATCTTCGAATCAGGGGCCAATGATGTGAACCCACTATTGAAAGCGAAGAGACCTGCCATTGAGGCATGTAGGATCCACGGTACTAAATGATTTCTAAATATTTCTCTTGGATAATGAGTTGAAGTCGAAAGGAAAAGAATCGTCATAGGAGGGCCTTAATGTATCCCCCATCAATGACACGAAATATGTAACAGATTTGAAGTAGATCAAAGTATGAAGTGATTTGGAGCTGACTCAGGGAAGGACGACATGGTAGAAAATTTAGAACTGCAAATGGTTGACTCAATAGAAGGCTTGTTTAGGTTGGACTTCTCTTGAACATATGAACGACATGACAATTGTCTTGGAATCATTGACTCAAGAAGGACCCAACATATGAACTTGTGGATGGTCAAATGACAGAATGATGGATTTCCCAACCTGGATACAGTGATGAAGGGGGGTGTCATGTTCAAGAGTGACTTACATCCATTAACACAGATACAAATGCATTTCTTTCCCAATTTCCCCCCACCATTTATGGCGAGTACCTCTTTATTTTTACACAAGCTTGAGGAGGATAACATTTTCTTGTAATGTAAGCTCATCCTTTAAACGAGTCCCTCAGATTATGTTTAACGAAACCTAAGAAGGAGTGGTTCAGTCCCATATGGGCCTTTCGATGTTTGTTTTACGAGTCTAAAGAAAGAAAACTCAAGGGTTTTTCATGTTTATAGAGTTTGAAAAGAAAACTCCAAAATGTCCTTTTTCATAAGCTAGTCTGATGAGACCAAAAAAGAGATAATATATCGCTCATCAAACATTTTTTCAAATACTTTTACGACGTGAAAAGAACAAGATCGCTCGGCTATGTTTTCGTGTTTAGGGATATTGAAAAGAGCTTAAAGGATACTCTGTAGAGTTCGTTTTTCGTATTACCAGTGAAAGTTCAAAAAAGCGATAAAAGGTTACTCAATTGCATTCTCATGGTTTCACGAGCGCGAGAAAGAATTAAGACTGTTCTCGGGGTTTTTCCTAAAAAACCCTAAAAGTATATGTACATGAGAAAAACACACAAAAATGACAAAAATGGTGGATCCATGTCAAACGTCTCGTCCTTAGATATTTCAATTTGCAATAGAAAACACTTTACAAAGTTTATTAGACTTATAACATAGGTAAAATATTTAAAAATAATTTAATTTGCAATAAAATATGGTCAAAATTAATAAAATAGGTCAAAATAACCCATTTACAATTTCATTTTTCAATTTCACCCAAATAGTGCCCAAAACCCAAAACCGTTGAGCGGGTGTGGGGGATGGTGGATGAGATGGGTTGGAGATTCAGAAACTTGCTCGGTGAGACCCCCATCCTGAGCTTCCTGGCCACTGGCAATGTAATGAATGCAACACTAAGGATTTCGTTGACATGCTTGCATGTCAACACAGCTTGCTCTGGCAATTGCGGGAACACCGGCAATGTCCTCTTGTTGCACTCTAATGGTTGCATCTCCTCCTCTTCTTTGGAGTCCATCTGTGCCAGAGATTATTTCTTCTGTGCCTCTGGGCATGAGCTCGGTCCTACCCCTACTTCTTTACCTTTCTTATTTAGCAGCTCGGTGGACAAAACATCGTGCATCCCCGACTTGCGCATGTTGCGTTTAACTCCAGGCCATGACATCACCTCCTTCTCGAAGGCCTCTTCATCCAAATAGAACGACAACATCTGTGAATGGAAGTCCTCCCTATTGGCATACCTCGGCCACACAAACATATGGTGTTAGTTCATGCTGAATTCTATGTTCCTCATATTTCAGTTGAGGAGCTCATGTGGAATGCACAACCTCTGTGTTTCATCAATAAGCTTGTTGTACCACTTGGATAACATCGTGTTGTTTAACGAAGTGTTCTCCGACTCCTCCCTTGAATTCCAAGGTTCAAACATTTTTTCTAGGCGCCCCATATCTGCTAGCACCAATGGTATTCCGGCGGGTGGCGTCCACTTGAGCATTGCAAATGCAAGCAACAAGTATCCATATGTGAAGGTACCACCTTTCTCCTTGGCTTCCTCGCAAACCAAAAATAGTTCCTCCAACAGGTAGCTACACCAGTTGAAGACAACACCATTGGCACAAAAATCTGCCATTGATAAAGCATCCAGTATGCATTCTCCCTTGTAGTAAGACCTCGTGACTTTGATAGCTATGATGTAGTAGTCAGTCCTGGCCGTCTCAGGTAGTATGGGGTCAATCTTGGTTGTGAAGCCCCCCTCTATGTGTGGAACCTTTCATATAGACTGAGATTCCCTTTATTTTTTTCATGCTTGTTGGGACCTTGGAATCCTTTAGACACTTCCTCACCCTCAAGGGATAGTCCAGTAAGTTGATGGATGTCTTCTGCGTGGATTGGATATCTCCTATCCAACCACAGAATTTTTTCGTGCACCCTACTAATCAGGAACTTGGTGCACCTCGCAACTTTGCTAGTGGTTTCAAACACTGGTAATTCCCTAAGGTTCATGATGGTTGAGTTGAACAAGTTAATAAACTCGGGCTTTGGCACAAATTTCATGCCTCCCAACTCATATGGAGTGATACTCCAGAAAATGTCTATGTTCATCTGGGGGAACAATACTTGGTCTGTTAAGTTGATATCAAGGAACTTGACTTACTCCACCTTCCCCTTGAGATCACCCATGACCTCGACTTGGGGGTCGAAAGGCTCATCTGGTACTGCATCCTTGGAAACGACGCTTCAGCTCCATGTATATCTTGGCATTGTGAGTCTGAATTATCAGTAAATTTCGCGGTGAAACAAGGATTGAGGTTACAACTACGGGTCGAGGGATTACACAGGCTTTCTCACTCTGTAGAATTCGTAAATCTCTAAGTGTGTTCTGGGAAACAATGCATCCTACAATGAGTTCTCGGAGCCTTATACTCAGGCTTAGCTAGCAAGTTCAGTAATACTTGTTGTTAATCATTACCTTATAGACACAACTTGGATCTGAGTTGTCCGATGGAACTAGTTAATGGGGTGAATCCTATTGGGAGATTCTGGCATTTACTATGCAAGTTGGACAGGGACGTGGCCGATTTCATTCCTTACCGTTTGACAGATGAGAATCTCGATGCAAATACTGATGGAATCTTTGTGTATCATGACTTTATGGCTTAACCAAATTCAGACGGGGTACCATAATAGTAATAAAGGCTGTGAATGGACTGGATTCGTGTGGCACATGGACACATATTGGGTTTGTATTCGCTCTCCCTCTGACCACAAAGGGGTCCCCATCATATTAATGATTGTCATTAATAGGTTCTTGACACTTCTAATCCTATGATGTTGGGTAAGCAGTTATGCATCAAACAACACTTAGATAAAAAAATAAATGAACTACATGTCGTGACGCAACACTACACATGTCAACTTTATTAACTAAATTTACAGAAATTACAGAAAAACTCAAATATAACTACTATACATGATCCTTCAGACTAGAGAAAAAGTCCTTTAGCTCAGTTCTGAGACATATAGGGTTTCGGGCGAGCACCATTCACCCATCATGGTCGTAGCATACCATATAGTTGCGCAAGTCTGACTGCTCTAGAAGGTCATATCTTTGCAACTATAAATGTTCACAACCAATGCATGCACAACTTGCCTAGATGCTTTTGGTACCGACTGTCATAGAGTAGGACCTTGTCTCCTTGCGCAAATACTTTAGTCTTAATGTGTCTGTCATGCCAAGATTTTTGCATTTCTTTCTCAACTGACTGATGGAAGTCTGCTAAAAACTTGGTCTCTTCAAGTTCTTGTAGCTCCATGAGTCTCTGTGCAACTGATTCTTCCTCCAAAATGTGTGTGATCTGTGCAATGTACAAACTTGGAGTAATAAATTCTGGAGGTACCACGGCCTCTTTCCTGTAAACTAGTTGAAATGGAGTGTACTTGTGGAGTTTCTTTGTGGTTGTCCTATAAGCCCATAGTACTGTTGGAACTCTATCATCCCAATCTTCCTTGTTTGTGCAAAAAACCTTCATTAACCCTCTCTCCAAAATCTTGTTAAACACCTCTACTATTCCATTATCTTGTGGGTGGTAGGGGATACTTTTATGATATTGGATCAAAAAATCTGTTGTAAGCTTTGCTATGGTTCTACTAATAAAATGAGCTCCCTAATCGTTGGTCATACTCCTAGGACATTCGAATCGAGTGATAATATTTTCAAAAATGAACCTAGCAGTAGTATCAGTCAAACAATATTGAACAATTGTTGCCTCATCCCAATGTGTAAGGTAGTCAGTTGTAGTAATAATGTACCTAGCCTTTGAATGCTTAGTCATGGGGTTGATCGGCACAATGAAGTCAACCGCCCATTTATCAAATGCTTGTAAATATTGAACTGGTTGAAGTGGTAATTCATCTCTTAATGATGGCTTACCCACTCTTTGACACACATCATATGACCTAGTATATGCTTTTTCATCCTTGAAGAGTGTGGCCCACCATAGTCCAGTTGGATAACCTTCTGCGTAGTGGCCTTTCATCCCACATGACCTCCTACAACTCCATTATTGCACTCCCACAAAATATCCTATATTCCGTGGTCCAAGACACATCTCTTGAGGATACTATCTAGTCCCAATTTATACAATTTCTCTGCAATCAATTGATAGTCCATGGCTCTAACCACCATATGGCATTTCTGGGTTGTGGAATATGTTTCTGGGAAGGCTCTTGTACTTAAGAATAATTCTATGTATTCCAAGTATTCTGGTATGGCCTCAACCTGAAATAGGTCTGCATCTGGGAGCTGATCATCAACGGCTCTGCTACTTTCCCCTGACTCTAATCTAGACAAGTGATCAGGACCTACATTGCATCTTCTAGGCTTAATGATCACTTCAAAAGAAAATTCCTGATACAGTAGCAACCATCTACAAACTCTCCCTTCCAACACAAGTTTCTTAACTAGATATTTTAAGCATAATGATCAGTAAAGAACTTAAAATGAGAATCTAACAAATAATGTCTAAACTTTTTCAAAGTGTAAATCATAGTTAAACACTCCCTTTCTTTCGTTGTATAGTTTCTCTTAGCTTGCGACAACTTCTTGCTCACAAAATAGATAGGATTATCCATGGCTCCATATCTTGGTTGCGCTAAGATAGCTTCCAAGGCAATACCTGAAGCATCTACGTGGATGTGAAATTTGTTTTCCCAATTTGGAAATATTAGAATAGGTGTTGTGTTGAGCTTCTTCTTTAGGGTCTCGAACATTTTATCACATTCTGTTGTCCATTGGAACACTTCGTCCTTCTTTAGTATATTTTCCAGCGATGTAGTGCTATTTGCATATCTTCTGATGAACCTACGGTAGTACCCTGTGTGTCCCAGTGGGGAGCACAACTGCGTAGCACTCGTAGGTGGTGACATGTTCATAATAACCGCAACTTTGGCTGGGTCTACTAGTACTCCCTCTCGGCATACTATGTGGCCCAAAAAATTTCAATGTGGCACACATAAGATACACTTTATGACGTTCAACAATATCTGTAATTCCCTACATCTATCAAACATCAGACGTAGTAGCACTACATGTTCCTTGAGCAGGCTATATACCATCCAATCATCCAGATAAACTTCTATAAACTTGTGAATAAATTCTCGAAAAGTTTCTATCACAATCCTGGAGAAAACTATAGGGGCATTCTTTAGGCTGAATGACATCACATTGTATGCAAATGACCCCCATTCTGTTATGAATGTGGTCTTCTTTTTGTCCTCTTCAGCAATACTTACTTGGTGATACCCCAAAAATCCATCTATAAATAAGTAAGATTCTTTCCCCACAACTTGTTCTAGCACCTCATCAGTAAAAGGTGTTGGAAAAGGGTCATGCATGCAAGAAGAGTTAAGGCTTATGTAGTCTACATAGAACCTAATATCCTTTGTACCTTTCTTTCTCTGGATGACTATTGGGCTGACGCATTCTTCTTCTTCCACTACAAAAATAAGTCCAGCTTACAACATCTTGTCTATTTCCCTCTTAATCTTCTCTTTCACTCTGGGGTTAAGGCGGTATGGTCTATGCCTCATAGGCTTTGATCCTGGTTTTAATTCAATTTTCATCTCTCCCATAACTCATTTGATCCCTTTTAACTTTGAAAATGTCTTTGGGAACAAATCCTCATATTCCCGCAACAAACTTTGTATGTCTTGACTAGTTTTCTCATCCTAGTAATCTCCCACCATAGCTATTTTAGGTTGCTCTATGGTCCCTATATTGACTTTGTGCAACTTCAGTGAGTGATTATAAGAACCATCAGTCTGACTTGGTATGATGTTCTGGATTTCTCTATTCCCTTATGTCTCTTTAATGGCTAACTTTCTCAATTCTTCTAAATCATCTAGGATTTCCAAATCCTTCTCAATCTTATAGAATTCTATAGGACTCTTGTCTAAATTTAGGTGAATATTAATCTGAAGTTCTCAGCTATTCTTTGCACATACCACTAGTTCTAATTTCTGATTACTATTGTCTGTAAAAATAAATTCTTTAATTCTTTGCAGGACTATTTCAAGCTCAATGTACTTACTTGTAAACGAGAAGTCCTTGCAAAAGTGATTTGCCAACGTTTGTCAGTCATTGGTCTGTCTTCTGGTTTTTTCATGCATGAACCAATCTTTCAGGATTGGACCTAGTGAGTGGGGAAATACCTGAACCCAAAAGCGAGATGGTATTTCCACAACCTGCCACTGTGTCACGCATTGTTCAATATGTGCTTTAGGATTAGACTCTCCGTTGAACAATTGTGCAACTTGGAAATCCATCTACATATTTGATTCCATCTTCTCTTTATATTGAAATATATATTTGATATCTTTCTTCACATCGTCCCAATTTTTGAGTAAGTCTTTGTGATTGACCCACCATCTGGCAGGAGTGTCCTGGAGGAATAAATCTAGTACTGAGATCCTTTAATAATCCACTACCTTTTCTTCCATGCTGAGCAGAAAACTATCAAGTCCTGAGGTACCATCATGTACTAGGTGTTCTCTAACCCCGGTTCCAACCCATCTAGTTTCCCTGACAGTTTCACATCTCCTTGAAAATATTTCGTATGATCCTTGATGCCAACTGTCAAATGCTAGTTCTGAATCTTCATCCGCTGATTGTATACTCCTCCAACTTACTGATCCATCAATAGTAGGATTTATGTAATCTTCTCTTGTTCCTGTTGTTACAGTGTACAACTAATCCAAGTCTTCTCCCTCCATATTGTTGTCTATTGGTTCTGTATATCGGGGGCCTACATACGGATCCAAGGGTTGAACTACTTTTATTTTTTCTACCTCAAATGTCATAGTGTCTTTCTTTAGGTCAATCAATGCATAGTTTTCATAGGCCCAATCAATACCAAGTTGGGCATGTTATTGGACTAATCAGTAAGTGCGGACAAAAACAGATCTCCCTAACTTCCACGGGAAGCTAGAACAAAAAAAGACAAAATACACACTTCACCTTAGACTTCATGGTCATATAAACTAGTTTAGAGAGGTACAAGTGACATACCTTTTAAAAGATGCTTGATCCTTTCTAGTGTTTTCCTTGTAGCTATTTATTTGAGTTTTTGAGATGGTGAATCTGTTTTAAGAAGCACAAAACAACAAAGAGAGAGAGAACAAAGATGTATAAGATCAAGGAGTTGTAGAATAACATTTAAGACACCTTTATAGGGAAGAAATGTATTGTTGCATTATATTAAATGGAAAGTGGCCAATACAAACTATGCCTTGATGTTGCAAGATCCCTTTCCATGGCTCTTTTCTCCAACACACACACCTTTTCTCCAATGCCTTTGATGAAGAATATCCACAATATGATTTAGAGAACTAAAGCAAATCTCTCAAGAAAAATCTGTAGTAGAACTCTTCATGCATATGCAAGCCCTTGCAAACCTTAGCCTATTCAACCTTAGCCTTTTCCATGAGACATCCCTCTTTATATAGTGTGAAAGAGAGATGGATGAGGGGATTAGGATGATCCCACTAAATCAGAGAAGCGAGTGAGATCCAAACCGATCGGAGGCCACCTCATCTTCTAGGAGATTCCCTTCTAGAACATTCATGAATTTTGACTTTTATTTTGCCTAATCATCGTCACAGCCTATGCACAAGAAGCCTGCAATGACGTCACAGTCCAATTTTAGTGCAGAGTGCGATGACCTTCCTTGTTATAGTTTTTTTAAGAGGAAAATCAAACCACTTTTCTCATGGGGAAAGTCTCTTTTAATATTTTCAGGGAATATGAGAACATGTTGTCAGTTGATCACTGAGGTGATCAAAATAATGTGTAACATGACAGGATAAGGGTCCTTATCCCCCATGATTTCGATCACTTCAAAATCAGCTACAGTGTTCACTCCTGCAACATCTATTTCCACATTCTCCAGTCTTCCTATTGGGAAAATACAATACTGGTTGGCCATTCTTAGTTGAATTGGGGAATATGTCAACTGGGGTTTTCCTAAGGCTTCCCAATTCTTTTTAGGAAGTATGTTAACATCAGATCCTAGATCTAGCATAACATCCTTAATCTGAAATTCATCTAGCTGGGATTTTAGTCTAAACTCTTTTCCAATGTACTTTCCTTCTCTGCACTCTAGTACTCTTTTCAGGAAGATTAGTCCTTATTCTTGCTTATGTAGGTTCTTCATTCCCTCAAACTAAGTATAGTGCATTGCACAACTTTTCTGTTAATTGTTCATTAGCAAGAATATCATAAAATAACTGAAACCAAAGGTCGACTAAATTTTGTGGTTTCTCAAGTTGTCTCATCGAGGCTATAGGGTTTCTGGGTGCAGGCGGTGAAGTAGGGACTTGCGAAATATTAGGGTAAACAATAGGTTGAGGGGGTTTCTCTTGCATCTCAGGTCTAGGGATGTTCTGAAATACTTCTATGGATTTTTTAAAGAAAACATTTTGTTTCAGAGGGTCATACCTGTCTTCTTTAAGTGTTTCTTTCTGGATCTAAGGTAAATTATCAGCATCAACTTCAGTCTTTTCCCCTCCTCGAGTGATGATATTAAGGTTGGGAAATTTTCCTCTAATAACTCTCTTTATTTCTGAACTGATGAGGTTATTTCCTCATTGACGTACTCGATCTTCCCATTTTTCAATTAGTTTTAGGCAGTCTTCAATTGTGTGCCCATTGGTTCTGCAGTGAGGGCACCATGGCCGCCTCGGATGAGGACAGTCTCTAGCCATATGGCCTTGCTCATCACAGTTATAGCATCTTCTTGGTCCTCTTCCCCCGATTCTTCCTCCTCTGAAGTCTCCTCCGACTGCACCTCCTCGACCTCTTCCCGGTCCTTGAGGGGTTTCATTCACCCTGAATGTCATTCGATCCAACCTGTCCATAAGTGCATCTAATGCTCTACATTGATTGGTAGTATGTGTGGTAGATGCACAAAACTCACAATGTATAGTATTTGGTATTGTTGAATACTTTTGAATAATGGGGCACTGTCATGACCCATGCCCATGGATTCGACAAATCTCGCAATACCCAACTGTTGGCGCTGCTTGGCTACGTGGAAAAGCATGATATGGGGTGGGGTTATGGAATGGTAAATTCACAGATACTTGTGCAACTCCTCCCGTGGGTCCTGGTGAGGGTCCCATTGGATTTTGAGGAGGCCCCATTCCTCTCATTCATGAACATTCGTTCACCAGATGCCCTTTTGTGTAACATCTGGTACACGAAACCTGCGGTCTTCCTGCTCTAGGTATCGTCAATTCTTGAATCTTTCCTATAAGCGTTGATATTTTCCCTTGTAGTTGCGCCAAATTTTCATCGGTTGGGGGTCTAGTCACTTTCAGGCTCCCTAGATATCCTGCCATGGCGTCAATCTTCATTGATTATTCCGAGGCATATGTCAAAGTGGTTATCCATTGTTGCGTTAATGGAATCTGTGTCATAGATAGCAATCCCTGAATATACCATTCCCTTTTATGTTCCTCATGAATTGGATGCACTAACCTTCCTATAGCATCTTTAAACTTATGGCTATATTCCCAGGATGATTCACCTTCCCTTTGTTGAATCTCATGCAACTCAGATAGAGCTTGTTGTTCTGACTGAGGTAGCTTAAACTCTGTTATAAACCTTGTCCATACCTAGTCAAGTGTGAACACTTGACCTTGCATTCCCGGAACTCCTGGATCAATAAACTTCATGTACCATTTGAGAATACGGCCTCTCAAGGTAGTCTAGAACTCAACCAATTTATTCGCATATGGAGTCCCTTTGGACCTCCAGATTGCTTCACATGAGAACCAACGTTGCTCAACATCTTTGTCTCCTTTACCCCAAAATTCTAGGTATCGATCAATCGAACCTTCTGCATGACCAACCATTGTTGATCTTGTTGATTCTATCAAAATGAAACCTAACGGTCCTGGTTGCGACCTACCAGGGGATCCCAATATCCTCCTTGTACTCGCACTTCCCGGTTGTGACTGACTAACTAGTTGTACTTCAACAGAATTAGCATAAGAAGGTAGTATTGAATTTACCAATTGTATAGAAGACACTTGGGGTATGGGTGATTCAAGGTTGGCGCCACTGGCCTCGGGGTAGGTTTCTTTCATCTGGGGGGTCTCGTTCTCTTCCTTTGGAGCGGTCTCTTCAGTCAGATTCCCAATCTTTCCTAGCATCAGGGTTGGATCTTCTCTTTCCTCTTCAACATCCATGTCGGCTTCCTTCTCCCTTGCTTCTACACCTTCTCCTTCTTATCCACCCTCCTAGGGACTTCTTTCTCTTTGCGCTTCTCTCTCACTTAGTCTTTGACTGGCCAGTATTTCATATATTCTCATCTTCCACAACTCTTCCATCTTTCTTTCCTCTACTTCTCTTGGTCCAACTTCTTTCCGCAACTTCTCAGACTATTTTGTTGCTTTCTTTATCTTACAATGCCACCTCTTCTCAACTATGGTGGCTCTTTTCAAGGCTCACTCATCTCTTGAGTCCATTTCTTGTTGTTTCCCCCATTTTTCAAAGAACCATCTCCCATCTCTCAGTCCATGACTCCAACCCAAAATTTCCCTACCCCAAGCGAGGATGTTTACACTTCCATCTCAATTGAGGACATAGTCAGCATCCCCTCTTCCATCAAGAAAACCTTAATCCACTGGGGTATTTCTCTCAACAGTCTTCCCCTTGCATCTTTCTTGAAATCCACTTCTTCTCATGAAAAATATCGATGATTATCAGCTGCAAACTCAATAATGTATCCTTCTAATGTGGTATTGACCCATAAATCAATCGCTCACATAACTGGATGATCTATCCAATCAAGTGTTGCAATATTTTATGTATCCCAAGTACAGGTCCTCTTGACTCATTCTTGGAATTATGGATTTTCTTGGAGCCTATGTATCTAGTGGAAAAGTTCTTCCAGGAAATTAGCCCAAAATATCTCATACTAGTCGCTCGATCTTTCTGAGTAAAAGACTGTCTCCCGAGTATCTTTCACAAATTTTCTTCTCAGCTCTGCTTCTTTCCATATGAAGGCATCACAATTTCTCTCCCACCATTGGTGAATATTAGATCTATGAATCCACAGAAGCATCCTCCCTACAGGTTCCCTTTAATGCAGATCCCAGCAACAAAACCATTTTTTTGGCATGGAATTGATCAGACCATGGTTCTTCTCAGGTTACCAATAAAAGGTACCATATATTCTAGAGAGATGAAACTTTCATCTCCTCCAAAGAGAATAAATCTCACCCGAAGTGCAACCAAGACAGAAGGATAGGGAAGGGAAAGGATATTACTTAGGTGGGTTCCTAGAATATTCAAGATTCACCATGATCTTGTGCAAGACATGCTAACTACAAAACAAATCTGAGCTCATACACACAGGAACTGAAGCTACTTAGGTTGTGAAAAGCATTCATACACAGAAACATCATATGGAACTTATGAAGCATAAAGAAGTACTGTAAAGATACAACGCACAAGCATGAACACATAATGACACAACATATTTCAAAATTTTGGATCCTTCTTTATATATTATCATTATATCTTATCAAATACAACCTTAGAGATACAAAATAATTCTTTGTTATAGACTTCTAGCTCCGGAATCATGTCACAGATCTCTATTTACCCAAAACTATATATAGATTACATTTACAGAACTAAAACCCAACCTATCAACAATAACAACAACAATAAGAAAAACCTGAACCCCTTTACAATAATATACATCTCATATATATAAACTGAGTATGATCTTCTGTCTTTGGGCTCACATTCTTTATTGTTCTGTTGCAACTGATTTTTCCTTGTTGGTGTTGCGCTGTCTTTTTCCGCAACCAATTTCTGTTACTTTTCCTCGCTCTGTTGTCCATCTTCTTCTGTATCTTGTGCAACTCATGCTAAACCAAAATTGGGACTCTAATCCTTCTTTCCCACCTTCAAGTCCAAAAACGAAGGGCCCAACAGGAATACTATTCACACTCTATTTTCCATGGCAACACAAAATGGATGGAAAATCCATCCAATGGATGTGAAGAAGGGTTTCTTGAATGAAGACTTGAAAGAGAATGTGTTCATGTCTTAACCAGGAGGATTTTTTGTGAAGGGATAGGAACATAATGTATGAAAGCTCATCAAATCATTATATGGCTTGAGACAAGCACCATGAGCATGGTATGAAAAGTTAACTAAGCATCTTCTAAAATTGAATTTCTAGAATTTTAATCTTGACAATGCAACTTTGTTTGTCAAGAAAGTTGGAAAAAATGTTGTATATCTTGGCATATATGCAGATGATCTATTGATAACTGGGAACAATGAGACTTGCATTGCATCCATAAAGAAAGAGTTGAATAAGGGCTTCGAGATGATATATTTGGGACATCTTCACTACTATTTGGGCATTAAGGTGATTCAAAATCCAAGGTACATATTCATCTTCCAGAAGAAGTACATTGGAGAACTATTGAACAAATTTGGCATGGCTGAGTGAAATCCAGTTTCTACTCAAATGGAACAGAATTTGAAACTCACATCAAAATAAGGGAATGAATTTGAGGATGTAACCAAGTATAGACATCTTGTGGGAATTCTTATCTATATTATTACTGTAACACCCTGTTTCCCCCTATCTGTAAATATAACTTTATTGGCCAGGAACTATGGCAACCTCAAAGTGTGAATGTTTGATTTGGTGGACCTTTGTATAAAGGTCGATGAATGTAAATCCTATTATTTTAATAGATAATGGAAATGTGTTGCATGACTGCTGAGAAGGGGATGTGCTAAGAGAGACCACGATTGCTAATGAAAAGACAGTGGAGGGGACCCGGAATGGTTGCGTTAACCTCCACCGAACCAGTACTATGTTGATTTTAATTTCTCTAGATCAGAACAACCCTCTGACCTGAAATGAATTACAGTTAGGATGGTAGGTGGGAAGGCCTCCTCAAGAGTTAATGAGGGGATGGGGCAGACCTCCCATCTGTAAGGCTTCCAGACCTAACCACGGACTAAGGATTCGAGCCACACACAATCTTGCTAAGAAAGGAAAGAATGGAAGCGTGGTGTGGGAAGAGAGGACCTGCGAAGAATGAAGAGACAAGAGAGGAAAATCTTAGGTCCGAGGAAGGATTTAAAATTAAAAGTGAGTTCTAATCACAGAAAATAGAGACTGAGTCAGGAGAAGGAGAGTAACCTTTTTCCTCCTCTATTCCTGTATAGGGCGAAGGAAAATAACCTTCATCCCTAACTTTCGTTGAGCTAGATCATGGCCTAATATTGGGGATGGACAATGATAAATCCATTGGGAGAGACTGAGCCTATGGTTGGGTGTAAATGAGCACCCCTCTCAGCAGTCTCATCATGCCTTATGGTTCTGATAAGTGTTTTTATGCCTTGTGCTTTGAATTGGAAATAATGAATGCATGGCTTATATTTATATGCCTATAATGGTTTCTTTATTGAATGATTAAGTTCAAAGTATGCATTTGTTCCTTCAAAAATTTCATATCTTCTTGATTTCCTTATGCTCTAGTTTAATTCCTTGAAAGCACTTTCCTAGAGAATTTTGTCACCGTCCTAGAGTTGCGTGAGTACTTTCCTGATTGCGGAGGTTGAACCCCAAAATCACTGTGAGGAAGGAGTCTAATAATATCAGGAGAGGTAGTGTAGGTATGCACCGAGTCTCTGCAAGGTGGGTAGAGACCAAGACCATCTTAAGTCCTAGAGGTGAGGAATGGATGTAAGGAGTGCGCGGAAGAATGCTTCCAAGCATTATGTTCAAGAAAAAGAGTGAAAAACTCTTAATTCTTTCAGAGCCAACAAATATCAGGAAGAATAGTGAGGTTCAAGTATCGAAAGGGAATATCCTTTCATTTAGAAGATGAATGAATGATGTCCATTCGGGAGGATTGTTGTTGGGAAAAACGCCCTACAGACTAGCAAAATAGGGTCAGACTTGAATGCAGATTTTGACCGAATAGAAACTATTTTTTTACCTACAACCCAAGATTTAAACCCCTTTTTCACAGTAAATGCATGGAAAAGGACCACCAAACTTATTGCCAACATTCGATGTAGATTCTCCATTGCTCTTCGATTACTTGCTTGCGCTGCTCCTTCCACAGATGACCTGCACTCAAGACAAACAACAACTATGCATGCATGCTACTTCTATACTCAAGGGTTAGAAATCAAGCATAAATTAAGAAAACCATAGACAATTCATGCATTGGGATGGGAAACGTATTATTTTTATTACTGAAAGTGAATCAACTTACAAAAAAGATGAGACCGACCACCGCTCCTTGAACCTGATCCTGGGCTCCTCTTCTTCTGTCCCTCAACTGCTTTGCGTTAAATCTCCTTTAGCATGAGGAAAGGCTAAAGGGTTGGGACAATGGATTATGTAAATGGGCAAAGTTTCTTTTCTATATTTTTTCCTCTTACAAATGGTACCCCTACCCCTTCTTTTATAGGCTAGAAGGAGCTAGGGTTTTGGACAAACCCTTGGCCATGCATGGTCGGGAGTTTCAGTTAATTGACCCATAGCTTTTTGTTTTGTCAGCAACTTTCCTTTTTTCGTGCTTTGTTAGGTACACGCAAGCTGTTGTGAGTCAGCCAGCATGCACACGTGTGTAGTAATGGGTTAGGGAACGTGGGCCTTGACACAGGAGGATTTTCAAAGAGTTTTTCAATAGAGTTTTGGCAAAGAATGGATATGAGTTGGCCTGATGCCAGGTAAGCATGTGTGGTGCAATTTAGGGTTATAACATATGACCCCTAATGTGTGAGGTCATAAGAGCATCTGATGGCTGAAATACATTACCAATCTTTACTGATGTGCCGAACGATTGAGCCCAAGGATCAGGAACCAGGAGGTGCCATATACAAAATAACAATTTTCTCACCGAGGCGGGCATACCCATTCTCGGGATAAAATAGAATCATGGCTACCAATCAAATACACTGTAGATCCATGTCAAATAACTATAAAGAGTAGCCACGAATAATACACAGCGGAGCTACATCTCGAAATCATAAAGATATACATATAGAGTATCCATCTTCCAGAAGCTGATTCGACCTGATGGCTAGACTTCAGAGCTCGAGCAAAAACTTAAAAATCTTATAAAACTCAGGTAGGAGTGTAATATGAGTGTACAACTGCACTACCCATAGGTCTTCAACGACTCGTCGGTTATGGACTTGACAATCTTGATGATTGGAATGAAGGCTTCAATGATTTCGAACAAGGACTTGATTGGATGTTCAAGATGATTGGGTATGCGAACAAGAGACATAGTGCAGAGGGGCTGACTGAGGCTTAGTGACAAAATTCCCTTGGACAATAGCACGACAAGTGATAAGACTCAGGCAACATATATGTTAATCATAAGTCTACGAAGTAGGAGGCAACACAAACTCCCCATATGTTTGGAAGAATAACCAAACGGTGGAGGACACCACTCTATATAGCGAGAAAATCTTCCTAAGGTCGTACTACATCCCATAGTCTGATGATCAAATGGACAGATGTGCTTTATCCAAGGGCGACTCATTATGCTGCCATTAAAGAAAATACTTTTCCCATCCTCTTTTTGGGGTATATTTGATTTTTTTGTTCTTTTCGATAATTTTGGAAAAAGAATAAAGGAATATTATGCTACAGTGGAGGAACGAGTACTACAAACATACAAGCTCAAGGCACAAGGACAAGACTGATGTTCTGGTAAAATGATACTCGGGGAAAATTCTCTGGCGACCAAAGGTGTTAAGACGCAGAAGCAAACTGTCACAAGGCTGGTGGATAAGGTATGCAAATGCGGTTGATAGAACACACAATGGTAACGTCCTTCGATGTAAGTTTAACGAGCCCAGAGAAGGTAAGCTCAGTGGTTTTTCATATTTAGAGAGTCTGAAAAAGCATAAAAGGAGACTCCACTGGGGTACCTTTTTCAACAATAGTCTATTCGGTTCGAAAAAGGGGTAAACTAGCACCGATTAGACGTCAATTCAAAACCATTTTAACGAGTGTGACAAGGACAAGATCACTCAGCCATTTTTTCACTTTTAAGGAGTCTGAAAAAAGCTTAACTATGGACTCCGTCAGGAATATTCTTCTGGACCAATTTAATGAGTGTGAAAGAATAATGTCACTCGGCAATCCTTTCAATTTTAGGGAGTCTGAAAAGAGCTTAACTATGGACTCCGTGGGGGTTTCTTTTTCGTAAGTTTATTCCCTCGGGCCCGAAAAAGGGATAAAATTATACCTGAGAGTACTCTTCTAAAGAACGAAAATTCGATAGAGTATACCTTTGTTCGTACAGTTGACCGTCTGGACCGAAAAAGGGGTAAACTACCACCGGACAGACGTAACTTCAAATTTCATTTTAACGAGCGTGAAAGGCCACAATATCGCTCGACAATATTTTCATGTTTAGAGGGTCTGAAATGGGCTTAAAAGGAGACCCGTTTAAGGAACGTTCTTCTGGACCAATTTAACGAGTGTGAAGAAACAAGGTCACTCGAAAATCTTTTCATTTTTAAGGAGTCTGAAAAGGGCTTAAAGAAGACTCCATGGTTACTTTTCTCAGTTAATTCGAACGAGATCGAAAAGCATAAATGCAGTCTCGCCGGATGTTGTTTTCGGATCTCAAAACGAGCTTGAAAAACAACAAAGTTAGCTCATGACAGACTCTTTGTGGGTCGATGCCTGGCATCTCCTCGGGGGAGTTTTATGCTCCGAAGAAAATATTGTCTATGACGCCAGGGGTTCTGGAGATATTGATAGGTATCGTTTCAGTAATGGTTGCCATATTTCCCTCAGCATAAATTTCTTGTGTAGCTAAGAGATTAATAGGACATGCTTGATCTCCCGTTATAGTAACGGTGAATTCTCCTGCTTTGATTTGGCTTAACTCTAGAAGAAAATATGATCTGTTATGAAGATCTTCCCAAGGTTTGTCCAGACTAGTCATTGCTTTGATTACTGCTTCTTCAGAAGGCAAGACTAAGTCTAACGAATCGATGTTAGTGAGAGAACCCTGAGCCCAAATAGGCTCTAGAAGTGGATCTAACTCTTGTGCAGGAGTCAGATCAGGGTTAGCTGAAGCTTGTTGGACTAAAGAGTATGCTACCTCAGTGACAGACAAGGGCATGGACATGCCGGGGTGCCCTGTCTCATCCATCGTGACTGATGGGGAAGGAAGAATCCAAGGATCCTCAAAGTAAGTCGTGCGGAATGATGAAACTTGAAAAATCTCAACCTTATGGTGATTAGATATGAATTTGACATTGTCATGAGGAGGTGGATAATCAAAGGTACCCATCAAGGACAGGCACAAACCAACTCCTATGTTAACGACACCTAGTTGAGTATTATCAATCATGGGGACCATGGATGCCCCCAAAGCTGGGTTAGGTCTGGAGAAAGACAGTTGATCGATGGTCACTATCCGGCTCTCGTGTGGAAACAACAAGACTCGGAAAACTGTAGAAACCACAGCTTGCATAGCATAAGTCCAACTCTGTCCTAACAAGAGGTTATAGTCGAGGGGAGCATCAACTACCTCTACTTCGACACACACGGTTTTCCCTCCTAACTGCACAGGGAAAGAAGGAATGATGTCATGTGGTCGGAAAGAATGACCATCGAAAGAAGTGAGGAGAGTAGGTGATGGAGACAAAGAAAGCTGGCCAATGGCCTTCCAACATGCTAACAACATAATGCATGTCGAGGCACCCTCGTCGACCACCGTGCAGAAGATATTCCATGTAAAACTTTTCGTGGGATGAGCCACTACTATCTGAAATGCTACGTGGTAAGGCAGACGAGGTTTTAAGTCGGTTGTATCTAACATGATGATACCCGAATTACAAGTCTCAGTAGAGCCCAAAGTGGTGAACAAGGATTTCCTCTGAGTAGGGCAGCTTTGGAGGAACTCCAAAGAAGACATTGCACAAGGGGTTTGCGATAAATCCTCCACCACAGAGTAATTCTGGGTGGCCCTTGCGTTTGGGTTGTGAGAATCTTTTTTAAATGCACCCTTTGGAATGTGTGTCATTTTTTCTCCCAACGTCTTCTCAATTTGTAGAGGAAGAGATGGGAGATCAACTTCTTTACCCTTCTCAAAAGCACTTGTTTTACTATAGTCGTGCGCTCTAGTCGTTATGAAAGCATCACCCCTAACCATATATACGTTCGCAGATGAGGGATTGTTTGGAGGAGGGCAGGTTTCTTGGCTGCCCCCTTTCGTGCTTGTAGAGGCTTTAGTTAAATTTTGCCCATGTTGAAAAGGATTAGTCAACACTGCCTGTTGTTGCTATGTGACAAACTTTTGGGCCTCTGCAAGTCGAGGACAAAGATGGGTCGAGTGGTCTTCCACACACAAGTTGCACGGATACCTCGCCTTCCGTTTTTTCGTGGTGTCCCCGCCAACATTATCAATGGGTTTTTTATCCCCCTTACCCTTCTTTCATTGTTTTTTCTTCCCTTCAGGATGCTGGGTGGCCTTTGGGTTAGTCGACTGCACGGTGTGTACTTCTGACGTTTGGGTAGGGGGAGTAGCTAAAGCAGTAGTTTGGCTAGCCGCTGTGTGTTGTATGGATAACTATTGTAGCTATTTTTTCAATTTCTCAGCGGGCTTGGTTTGTGCTGAACCAACAATACCATCAACATGTGGTCCATCTCTCTATCTAGTTTTATCTAGTATCGAACGTGGCGCATCTGGCAAGATGTTGTATAATAAACTAGACTGAGAATAAATGAGCTCAAACTATTGAGCCCTCATAATGGCATCTTCTTCGGAGAAAACTTTGGAAATCGTGATGTCTTTGGATAACTGTGGGACCAAAGACTTAAGGAACCACTCAAGCAGGAATGCTGGTGGGACTGGTACTTTGATTAGACTCTTCCGGCGTCTCCACTCTCAGATATGATCAGAGATATGGTCCGTCGTTGTCTGTTCAAAATTGGAGAGCAACTCTGTGCCAGTGTCGTATCTCACAGGTAACTGGAAATGGTTAAGGAAGGCCATCACCAGTTCGCCAAAAGAAGAGTATCTTGAGCGATCGAGCTCGATGTACCATTTTGCGACACTCCCGATAAGAGTATGTTGAAACAATTGCAACTGTACGGAGTCATCTTTCAATGAGTTAGATGAACACCAAAGATGGAAGGTAGTCACATGATCACCTGGATCTTCATTAGGCTTGGGCTCGAACTTTGGAATGTCCGAAATCAACTTCGTTGGCATAGGAGGCCAACGTGGATCATGACAAATAGGATCATTTAACAACCTTGTCAAATTTGGCAAGTGTAAAGTCGCCAAGAATGGTAGTTTGGGTTGCTACTGATAACCTAGGAAAAAGGGTCCTAGAGTTTGACTGGCACCAGGTTGCCAGGAAAATTTTGGTTGCTGGCCCGGATTTTGGTAGAAACCATGGACCTGACCAGCATAAGGATTTTGCATCTGTAGAGACATCATCGGCTGATTTCCCATAAAGGACATAGAGTGTTGGGCATGCATCATGTTCGAAGGACTTTGGGAAGGATTACCACATGCCGGTCCTGATGGGAGAGGCATAGTAGTCTGTCCAGGGTTCCATTGACTGTGGAAAGAATTAACCCAGAACGACATTCCATAGGAGTGAACAGATCCTTGTCCTGAGTTCCAAGGTCCTACTATATGTGTCCCATGTGCAGGAATAGTACCCTGCGCAGGAATAGACTGTAAAAAAATGGGATTGCCCCCAGACGGGAAAGCGGTTGATGAGAAAGTGTTGTTACCAAATGTCTCGTTCCAAGAAAAAAATGTCAAACCTACTGACATACTGTGCGCAGGTGTTCCTTGACTCCCTGCTCCAAATAAACTAGTGTGTGTAGGCTGCCCGGTGGACTGTTGATGCAGACCACCAAGCGAAGGGGACGAAGGAGCGATATGACCTCCTGCGTAAGAAAAAGCGTTAAAAGGGACAAGAGTTCCCCCAAGTTGACCTTGCAGAGGAGTGTTAGAGCTCCCTTCCCCCAGACCCAAAGTCTGTAAAGTGGAGTAGGTTAGTGCAAGACTTGTACCCGAACTAAGCATACCATATGAGAACGGAGGGCCTGTCGCAATAGGTGTGAAGGGGGTTGTGGCCGTCGCCATAGATGGGTTCGGTCCACTGTGCGACGTAGTTGCGGCCGAGACCATGGTGG
Organism: Picea mariana; assembly: GCA_032191745.1. Classification (NCBI taxonomy): domain Eukaryota; kingdom Viridiplantae; phylum Streptophyta; class Pinopsida; order Pinales; family Pinaceae; genus Picea; species Picea mariana. The sequence continues at coordinate 809 of JASDQU011314813.1, read as the reverse complement.
CTCGGACTGACGACGATAAGTTAGGAGATGATTCTCCTGTGGTAGCAACTATGGTGGGAATTGAAGAATTCCCAGAAGAAGTAACAACGTTTGTTTCCATAGCTGTGTGAGGCACTGTCCAACATTGTTATAACCCTAAATTGCACCACACATGTTTACCTGGCATCAGGCCAACTCATATCCCTTCATTGCCAAAACATCTGTTGAACAACCTCTTTGAAAATCCTCTTGGGTCAAGGCCCACGTGCCCTAACCCACTACTGCACGCATGTGCATGCTAGCAGGCCTGCTATAGCCCGTGTGTACCTAACAAAACACAAAAATAGGAAATTTGTCGACGGGACAAAAAGATATGGGTCAGCTAACTAAAACTCCTGGCCATGCATGGACGAGAGTTCGTCCAAAACCCTAGCTCCTTCTAGCCTATAAAAGAAGGGGTAGGGGTACCATTTGGAGGAGGAAAATTATAGCGAAGAAACTCTGCCCATTTTCCGAATCCATTGTCCCAACCCTTTAGCCTTTCCTCAAGCCAAAGGAGAATTAACGCAAATTAGTTGGAGGGCAAAAGAAGAGGAGGAGCCCAAGATCAGGATCAAGGAGTGGTGGCCGGTCTCGACTTTGATTGAAAGGTAATTCATTATTCAAATAATAAACGAATACTTTTCCCATCCCAATGCATGAGTTATCTATGATTTGTTTAATTTACGCTTAATTTCTAACCCTCAAGTAGAAAAGTAGCATGCATGCGTAGTGGTTTGTCTTGATTGCAGAATTATCTTTGGAAGGAGCAGTGCAAGCAAGCGGTCAAG
>JASDQU011314812.1:12743-24490 GCA_032191745.1 Picea mariana | reverse complement strand
TATTTCTCATATATTGTGCATGGTGTATTGTGGTGTATTGGTGTAACTCTTATACTATTGTTCATTGCTCATTGGATATAGTTGAATGATTTAAGTATAAGTTGAAAAAGGTTTTAAATTGTACTTGATATTGATTGAACCCCCTCTCAGTATCAACACAAAGAAGCTCCCAATCATAAGGAGAGCTCCCCTATCAGTGATTACAAAAACCTCGGTGACAAATATGTCAAGAAGGACCCAATCTCTATTGAATATGGCGCTATTGCCTTCACAATGGAATCAAAATAAAACCTCAAACACCTGTCCCACAAAAATCAAGAAAAGGATGAATGGATTAGAGAGTTGGAAGACGAAGTCATGTGCGGAAAGAAAGATAAGGGGAGCCTCAAAGAATTCAATATATGCGCAGAAAAATTTAGGACAAAAATTCATGAGATTTCCATAGACATGTATGCCAACCTCCAAGTCTTCCAATAGTCGTCAACACAAATCACAACTTAACACAACTTGGTACAATCCAAAAAATGTAGAGTTCACTGCCATCAAAGAAGGCTTGAATGATATATAGTGATGGATTGCTAAGAACCTGGATTCCCCATCCAGACTTCCCTGTATTTCTAAGTGGGAAAGAAAAATCGAATATTTCTCCCTTGATAGTTCCCAACAAGTTGGGGAGAAATCCGAAAAGGAAACTAAGAATTATTTGGTGATCTGTGCGCAACTTCACAAGGAAGTGCACATTTTAACACATAAGGGGAACTTGTCTCCCATCAAAGCACTCAGGAAAACCAAATCTAATGAACATATTTTTGAAGAGCTCCATTAAAATATGAGGCAGAGGAAAGAAAATTTTTAGGAAACGACAAGAGTAATAGCATACCTAATGGAAGAACATCTCGTCAAGATGGCCAAAACACAAAATTTGATTCAAGATTTTATGGTTAACTTGATGAGAGATATTGAAACCCTTCGCACAACTCAAACTCTCACGAAGTTTCCTTGGAGATGCTCCTATACTACAGAGTTATTTCCATCGCAGGACAACATGATGCTTGGGAAGCTTATTTGAGGGACAAGGACAAGTAAAGAAAGACAAAATAGAAAATTTGAATTTGTCCACAACCTTCTCCTTTTTTGTCTTTTTGTCATCTGTAATCATTTTTGTCTTATTTTAGTACATGTCAACACCATTTGAGAGAGAAAGTTGAAGAGACTTGTAACTTCTTCTTGCAAAATCCAAGAAAAACCCATAGGCAATTACTAAGATTACTATAATTAAAGGAAGAATCCCATTTTGATGGGGCTCTTCAAGCATTGTAAATTCAGGAACTATTTTCTGAACTAATATTGAGAATCCCTCAAGGTCGACTTTTTTAGAGAGAACTACTCTTGTTGATGGTTAGTTGTTGTAAAGTATTTCCAATAGGTTGACATATTATTTAGATGTGCTGTAAGAATGTTGTTTTGTTTATAGACTTGTGCGAACATAAATTTTCTTGCAGTTTGGTTTCTTCTCTCTTATCATTTATACTGAGATGATGAGTAGTGTATGCCCTTGATTTCATAGGTTAGAATAATCTGGTTATGCCTTTGTATGTATGTGTTATCTAACTTTGTTTCTTCTTAACAACTATCTAAAAGAATTCTTTGCATGGATTAGTGGCATCTATGGCTGCTCATTGGTTACCATACTTGCTCCTAGCTAGGATATGATATATTCAATTTTATTTTTTCAAGTAATTAGTTTGCATCTACATTTTCCATTGCATTCATAACCATTCAATCATCCCCCCAACCTAATGGCAGCCGAACTAGAATCTAGATGGGTATCCTAAAACAAACGGTGCATAGTCTAATTGGGACCATGTAGCGGATAGTACCCTTGTCTTTTGAAGGAAATTTTTCCCACGTCAACAAAATTGGCTCTAGAAGGAGGGCCTAAAATATATGGCTAGCACTAATTTTAGACAATCACTTGGTCATTCCTTTGATAAAATCCTTGTTGAAAACTGGCTACCACATATCCCTTCTGAGCAAGAAATTGCCTTCGAAGATTCAAACCCTACATTTGAAAGTGTTGTTGGCAACCCAGAAACCAACCCCAAATCTTGGTACATTGTTCCTAACACAGAGTTTGTTGAAACTCGGTGCATTACCCATTATTTCGCCAAGTTACTTGGCCTCTTACCCATAGCTTCAAAACTACCCAAGAGGAGAGCTACCCAAAGACCTTTGGATCAACCTAACGTTCTTGTTGAATACATTGAGGATTTGGTTGAGGCTGATGTTGGATTACTAAGAGGGGGGGTGAATAAGTAATGAACAGTTTATACCACTTATTAATCCTTTTAGCCATAATTTATATTCCTTTTACTTATTCAAAAATGTTCATCATTTCATCATTAATATATTATTTCATCATAAAACATTAACATCCATCAATGCATAATAAAAAATAATAGACACATCCACACAACGCACAATACACTGGTATTTTAAATGAAAACCCAATGCAGGAGAAAACCACAAAATTATTTTCTTATATGTCTTTGAGAATTAAATTCAAGGAAACACCAACTTCCAATTCTCCAACACCAACTGGAAGGAGGTTCCACCCCCCTAGTTTCACAAGCTAGAACTTGAGGGAAGCTCCAACTCCCTGATTCTCTAGCTACAACCCCTTATGTTTTCCAGCTACAATCGGAAGGTGGATAAAACCACCTATCCTTTCCCCGTCCAACCACTGTAGTATTCCAGATATAAAATAGTATGTAGAAAAAAAATATTTTAGCTAGAAATGGTAGAGAAACAATGATATAACCAGAACAATACCAGAATAATAGCAAAATAATATCAAAATATCACCAGAAAGAGCACTTTGATTACTGATAGCAATGTTCACTTTCCTCTTCAAGGGGGAAACCTCCCATAGAGAAGAGATCTATTACAATAAAATCCAAGACAAGATTTAGCATACCCTCTACTCCTATTTATATTAAATCTATCTATCCAAAAGAACAATATAGAGGAAGATCCTTCTAGAAGCGAAAGCTTCTATTAGGTCTTCTTACATTTGACTTATTCTTCCTTATTGCTAGGCCTTATTAATATTGGCCTTTATTACATGGAATTATATTATTCTACCTATGTGAGGGGTTAGGGATGTTAGGTTCCTAAAATTGCCTCCCCCTTGAAGAACAACCTTGTCCTCGAGGATTAAGATGAGGAAATTGTTGTATAATGGTGGCTGACTCCCTGGTGGCATATTCTAGAGTTGTATCTTTCCATTGGACTAACACTTCCTTGATGGTGCACTGACTGAGACGTTGCTCTCACTCGGCCAATATTGCTTGTGGCTGCAACCATGTGGAACCTTCTTCATCCAACTTAGGGAGACTAGTTTTAGTTTGGAAATTTATGGGACCTTCTTCATCCAACTCAGGGAGACTAGTTTGAGTTTGGACCTTAGTTCCAATAACCTTCTTTAAGCAGGAAACATGAAAAACATGACCAAGCTTCGACTTACTGGGTAGAGCTAACTGATAGGCCACCTATCCCACTCACTTGAGCATTGTATAAGGACCATAAATTTTGGGTGCACATTTCTAATAGTGTGAAACTTTGAGTGAAGTCTTCTTATAAGGTTGAAATCAAAGAAACACTTGGTCCCCTTAAACAAAATGTTGTTCGAAATGGCCTTGATATGATTGTTGCTTCATGCAATACCGAGCCATGAAAAAATTGTTTTTTAGGGCACGAAGAATAGCCTCTCGGACTGTAATATTGCTGTGAACCTCCTAAACCTTCAAGACCCCTGACATATATGAGAGAACCGATTGGGGCTTTTGGTCATAGACTGCTTCAAAAGGAGGCATGTGAGTATTTGTATGGTAAGATGTGTTGTACCACCATTCAACTAGGGGTAACCATTGATCCCATCAATGGTGCCTCTCATATGCAAAACACCTAAAATATGTTTCCAAACACTTATTGATAACTTCAGTCTGGCCATCCATCTAGGGTTGATAGGTAGTGCTGAGATGAAATTGGGTGCTCTGTAGCTTGAACAATTATTCGCAAAAAATCTTGGTGAAAGTGGGGTCTTTGTCAAATACAATAGAATTAGGCATGCCATGAAGCTTGAAGATATTATCCATGAATATTTGAGCCACTGTGGCCATTGTGAATGGGTGTTGAAGAGCACAAAAATGATCATATTTGGAGAGACAATCTACGACCACCATGAAGACTGACTTATTTCCCAATTTAGGTAAGCCCACAATGAAATCCACAGGAATATCTTGCCAAATAGCAGGGGGAATTGAAAGCGGTTGGAGTGTGCCCGGAGCTTTGATAGTTTCTCCCTTGTTGCATTGATAGACATCACATTCAACCATAAAGGTGTAGACATCCTATTTCATACCATCCCAGAAAAAAGAACGTTTCACCCGTTCATAGGTTTTGGTAAACCCTGAATGCCCAACTGTGGGTGAGGCATGAAGTTTAGAAAGCACTGTGGATTTAAGTTGTGATTGCTTGCATAAATACAAATGGACTTTGTAGTGAAGATATTCATTGTGCCAAGAGTACCCTAGAGAAATTGAAGAATTGTGTTGTAATTGGTGGAGCAAGCTAGAAATTTTGGGGTCTTGCAGCCATTCCTCACGAACAACTTGAAGCCAATCTGGTACAATGAAGGAGAGGGAGAAAAGGGACCTGTATTCTTCATATTTCTGGAAAAGAGAATTGACCATGACATTTTCCTTTCCCTTCTTGTAAATGATCTCATAATCATAGCCAAATAGCTTGGTCACCCATTTTTGTTGTGCCAGGGATGAAATTTGTTGTTCCAAGAAATACTTGAGACCCTGATGATTAGTTTTGATTTGGAATCGCTTGCCCAATAAATGAGGATGCCAAAGATATACAAAATGCATAATATCTAACATTTCCTTTTCATAAATGGATTGGCCCAAATGTCATCCTGAAAGTTGTTTTCTAGTGAAGGCCAACGACCTACCATCTTGCATGAGGATGACACCAATTCCTTTCCTAGAAGCATCACATTCCAATACAAATGTCTTTGTGAAGTCTGGAAGTTCTAGGACAAGGGTTGTGCACATAGCATATTTCAAGGCTTGGAAATTAGGACCCACAGTTGAAGTCCAAGTGAAAGCATTCTTTTTAAGGAGATAAGTGAGAGGAGCTGCAAATTTTCCATAATTCTGAACAAACTTCCTATAATAGCCCGTTAAACCTAGAAACTCATGCAAGCTCTTAAGTGTTTTAGGGTGAGGCAAATCCTGCATAGATTAAATTTTCTTAAGATCCACCCGGACACCATCCTTTCCAACAATATGACCTAGGTATTCCACTTATGAGGCACCATAGGCACATTTAGATTGTTTGAGGAAAAGTTGGTGCTTAGAGAGGAGATGGAGAACTTGATTCACATAGGAGATATGGGATGGCCAAGTTTTACTATAGATGAGAATAACATCAAAGAAAACTAAGAAAAAATGAAGGAGAAAAGGACAAAATATATGATTCATAAGACTTTGGAAAGTGGAAGGAGCATTACACAATCCAAAGGGAATTACCAAGAATTTATAATGACCCTCATGAGTGAGAAATGCAATCTTGGGAATGTCGTCTTCTTTCATACGGATTTGGTGGTAGCCAGAACATAGATCCATTTTGGTGAAGTACTAGGCACAACTCAATTCATCCAAGAGGTCATCAATGACATGAATGGGGAGTTTGTCTTTGATGGTGAGTTTGTTGAGGGAATGAAAATTAGGACACATGCGCCAAGTACCTTTTTTCTTGAGTAATGGGGAAGAATAGGGGAAGAATATTGGCTAGTACTGGGACAAATCACACCTACTTCTAGCAATTCATGAACAATTTTCTCAATTTCATTCTTCTAGGAAAAGAGATGATGATAAGGCTGAACATTGGGAGGAAGACTTCCTGGGATGAGAGGGATTGAATGATCATGGAATTGATGGGAAGGGGGAAGTTCTTTGGGAGTGGTAAAAACAACATGGTGGTGGGAGAGGATAGATTAGAGTTTGGGATGCATAGAAGGTGTCTTAATAGCATGAATGGAGTAGAGTTGGGCTACAATTCCCGAATGACATTTTTAGAGGATCTTTTCTATGCGATGGAAACTGATGATCTCAGAGGAGCCTGTTGTGATGCCTTGGAACTTATACTAGTGTCCCTCATGTTGGAATTGCATGGTTAAGTCCTTAAAATACATGAGAGTGGGGCCTAGAGTACATAACCATTCAGAACCAAGAACAATGTCACAACCACCCATGTCTATAGAAAACATATGGGATTTCAGGTGATACTGACCAATTTCAAGTCACACATTTTCACATCGTCCCCCACATTTCATGGAAATGCCATTGGAAATCATGATTTGAAAATTATTGACGCCACAGATGTAACAATTGATCTCTTGGGAAATGCGTCGATGAATAAAATTATGGGTGATACTATTGTCCATAATGATGATGAATTTCCTATTTTTGATGTAACCAATTAATTTGAGAGTCTGGGGAGAAGAGAAGCCAGTGAGGGAATTAAGTGAAATCATCGAGTCAACATCTGGTGGATCAGAGGGTGGGGTCATATCAGATGGTGGTGGTAGTTCCTCCACATGTGGAACAACAATATCTTCTTCAAAAATATTCTTAGTCACAACCATAAAAATATTCAGTTCCTTACACTTGTTCCCGAAAAAATATTTGTCATCACAATTATAACAAAGACCCTTGAGTTGACATTCAACCATTTCAACCCTTGTTAATTTCTGGATATTAAGGGGAGTTGCAGGAGGGGCATAATTGGTGGGTTTAGGATGAGGAGGAAAGGAGGGTTTGTGGGTCTGGGAGGATACAATAAGTTGTGCTTCCTTTTCTCATTGAGTAGCTTCCAACCAAGTCTTGGGGAGTGCCATGAGAACATGGTCACAAAATTCATCTTTGAGGCCACTGATAAATCATTCCCCAAAGAAAGCATCAGACATGCCTTCTATTCTGAAATATAAGTTCTCAAATGCAGTAATAAAGTGTTCCACTATCCTGGACTGCTTTAACTTGGTGAAACAACATAAATGGTGGATTCCAGAGTCAAATAGGTCATAAAGTTCAACCACAAATTGTGTCCAAGCAACATACCCTTAGCGTGCCTTTTTTCTCCATTGCCACCATTTCCATCGTTCAAAATCTAGATATAGGACACCATAACGAAGCTTGGCTAAATCATCAGTAATTCCATGCAAAGAGAAATAATGTTCCATTTGGGTGACCCAGCCTGTGGGATCTAATCCATCAAATTTGTTCACCTCAATTCTGGGAGGGCAGAGATCTCAATAAAAATGGGTAGTATGAGGACCTAGGTAATGGGAAGACTCATGGTCATCCTGATAAGATGGTTGTTCAGAAGAGGAAGGGTTTTGGGAACAACCCATGAAGTGTTGAAAGGTGGATTTGAGGTCTTTGAGGTCTTCGATGTGGGAACAATGTGCCTTAAGGATCTCAGTAGCTGAATTGATTGAGATAATGTTGGCACTAATAGTCTTGATGTCTTCCTTATTCTAGTGGGTGTCAACAATCAAGGTATTGAGTTCTTGGGATCTTGTGGTAGCCATTTGGAAAAATGGGTAGGCAAATGGTATAGGAGAAACAAAAGGGGTTTGTAGGGGTGGGTGGGACCACTAATAAGAAGGGTGTCAAATGATAGGTACCACTGCGATCAGGGTGAAAAGGGGGATCCAATGGGATAGGGGCCAAATAAGGGTGTTGGAGAAGGGTCGGGTCCACAAAAAAAAAATTGTGTTAAAAATGATAGGTATCATTGGAATCAGGGTGAAGAGAGAAACCCAGTGGGATAGGTCCCAAATAAGTGTGTCGGTGGGACCACTGTACTTTTTTTTTTTTTTGTAACTCTTGAAGAGTTATACTCTGGCCTGAATAATACTGCAATGGCGAAAAACTCAAATGCATGCTTAATAGGAAGAAATGTGTAGTAATTTCACAACCAAAATGCAGAAGACACGGTTGCACGACAATAGATCTTGTCTGTTCTATGTTTTTTTTCGTCCCCAGGGGTAGGATATTCAGGGTTTCTACAGATAATGGTTTTTCCTATTCTATAGCTCTCTGATATACGCGTGGGTTCCAACAGTATTACTCGACCCAATATCTCAGGGCACCAACTAAGGAGGCTAGATAGTGCCCTTAGCTATACTACCTGACTACCTAGGTACTAGAGAGTATCTTCCTGAGTGTTGTTCTTGGTGGCACTATAGCAGTTAGGTGGATGATCAATTTATCTATGGAGGGCCTCAGGAAATCTAGGCCGATCCATATACTGGTGTTTTCTGATGCACTACCACTGGAAGGGGTAAGAACAAGGGTTACAAGGGTGGCCAACAGATGTGCACTTAAGTACCACTTGTATTTCTTGCATGTATGATTCCCTGATCACGGGCTTATGCACGTAATGATATATCTTTGTAGCTTTAAGACACCGGAATATATCTCTACCCCGAAAAAAATTAACCCACAATTTTCTGCCAAGGAAGGTTCTCTGATACCACTTGTAGTATTCCATATAAAAAAATATGAAAAACATAAATATTTTAGCTAGAAATGGCAGAGAAACAATGATATAACCAGAACAATACCAGAACAATACCAAAATAATACCAGAATATCACCAGAAAGAGCACTTTGATTACTGATAACAATGTTCACTTGCCTCTTCGAGGGGGCAACCTCTAGCAGATTAGAGCTCTATTACAATAATATCCAAGACAAGATTTCTCACACCCTCTACTCCTATTTATATTAAATCTATCTATCCAAAAGAACAATCTAGAGGAAGATCCTTCTAGAAGTGGAAGCTTCTATTAGGTCTTCTTACATTTGACTTATTCTTCCTTATTGCTAGGCCTTATTAATATTGGCCTTCATTACATGGAATTATATTATTCTACCTACGTGAGGGGTTATGGAATTTAGGTCCCTAACAACCACCCTGAAATATAAGTGTCAAATGATGAAACCACTTCCACATTGTCAATGTCAGATATAATACTATAAACTTGTACCAATCTGTGCCAAACACCTGTAACCAACCTGTACCAATAGTTTGTAATCAACCTATACCAAAATTCAACATGTACCAACAAATGCCAACAAGTACATGACCTGTATATCCTGTAACTTCCATATGTACGTGACCTGTTTATACTACAGCATGCGTATGTATGTGGCTTGTCTTTACTGTAGCCTACGTACACCTTTAGAAAGCTAGGTTTTTCACTTTTATGAAACACAACCACTTTGTTGCTTTTGTCACATCAACCTGCAACCTGTCACAACCTGTACCAATCAACCTGTACTATCGACCATGTACATCAATCACTCACACAACCTGTACCATAACAGGTGCATCAACTATGCACAAGACATCCTATCACCACAACCTATTACATCAACCTCGTCAACCAAATCAGATCAATCACCAAGAAAAATATCAACCAAATGCACACTATCACCAAGATGTGCATCACCCAAGAATACTCTCAAACATGAACAAGATGTACCAAGATCAATATGTGCTTCTAAAAGTATACCAAGTCATATATTCCACATCATCCATAACCTATGTTCCAATAATACTACTAGAAAGTGCATCTAGCAATGTACCAAACATGTACCAATCATGTTTTACCAACACAGCTAGAAAGTGCCTCTAATAATGTACCAAAAATGTACCAATCATGTATCAATAAGTCAAACTATGACTCATCTAGATGTACCAACATCACCATACAATACACCTCATGTATTTGCCAACTCATCAACTATATGTCCCAACATGTATCTCAAACATGTACCAAAGACATATACCAATATAACCAACAAACTTCCTCTATCAATACATCACACTATCCATGATCCAAATTCCATAAACCCTTACATAAAACCATGTGCCACAACCTCACTGTTATGTAGCCTCAAGAGTGTACCAATCATATATCAATACCACTAACAAAAACCTCTCACAATGTATCATAAGATATGCCAATAAAGCTTACATATGTACTAGCCATGTACTATAATAGATCTGCCTCAAAACCATTCACTACAGCAAGTATAATGCAACAATAATACCTCTAGACATGTTCCAATAATATGCCTCAATAGGTCAATGATATACCTCTAGATAGTATCACATTATCCATGATATACCTCATAAACAAAGTGACATAACCTTACTAATAAGTACTTAACATAACCAACACTGTATTTCTGTAGATCCAACTCATACCATAGGTTCCACACAACCAACAATCTCTATAGGGAAAATCCTCAATTTCCCATAACCATATCACATGCATACAACAATATCCAACTACACATAAGAATATGACATACCTTTTGAACCTGTAGATAGATCTATTGTACCTGATCACTGTAGACCTCCCTGGGAACTTGATTTCAGACTCTGAGAACTTGGAGCTCTCAACAACTCAATATTTCATGGGTTTTCCCTAGTGTCCATTCCCTCCTTCACTGCCATCCCATGTATGTACATGACCTCTTCCACTGCAGTCTGCATACACCTTAAAAACTAGGGTTTTTCCGTATTTTTGCAACTCTGAAACTTTCTTCCTCAGCCCTTCTTTCTATTACAGACTCGCGTAACTTCATATGTATCAATAAGTAGCTGCAATAAGCCTTTACAAAATAATAGATATTCAATGTGCTCAATAGGTGCTAATAGGAGACCCTTGGTCTCTTATTTATACTCTCCAAGTAGCTTCCTCAAAGGGTCATCTTCTAACTAACTTTACCCAACTTCCTTCTTTTAGGTCTAACCCACTTCTAACCACTTGTCCAATTAAAACCACTTTATCCAAAAATAGTAAAGTCTCCACTTCTAGTTGCAACTAAATTATGTTTAATTATTTTCTTATTGCAACAACTTAATCCATGATTAACTCCTAGTTACAACCACTTTGACTAGTAAACGTTTTCGAGGAGCTTCTAGAATAAATTGACTTCTTTGACCTTCTAGTGGCTTCTAGATAACTCATGAGGGTTATCCAACTTCATAAGGCCATAATTATCTAACCTTGAGGAGTTATGTGGCGTTCCACATATCATTGGAAATGACATGACATGTACTATCCATCTAGAATAGTCTTACCCACAAATACACTGATATTCATGCCTTTATACCTCAAACAAAATTTGGTCCCTTATCGATACCTTTGTGCTACCAAAATTCACTACCATACTTCTCCAAGGGTTGACATCAATATACAATGTCACTCTTCAAGGGTTGACATAAATGACAACCAAGAATCCAAACCAACTGTCCATAAACCTAAGCCAACTATATGACAATATCCGCCTTTGGCATTGATGGCGACACCAACATTAATGGTAACATTTAGTCATGATAACATTCATGGTCATACTCATCAATGTTTCTATCTCTCCCCCTTTGACATCAATAGAAAAGAGTATCTCCCTTTGGGGCTTCTCCCCCTATATAAATGCCTTTGATCTTTCTCTGTGTTTCCAAGCCTTTGATTACTCTCTATCCCTTCATTTGAATAATATCTTCCCTTTTGACAAAGGGTATAATTCTGATGCAACACTGAAGTCATATCACTCATGCTTCCCTTGTGATTCAATACTTCTGTTATTGAACAT